>VMRN01000031.1:2947343-2978413 GCA_010277015.1 Poeciliopsis turrubarensis
TGGTTGTGCTTTTTCATTTTAAACCAAATGTTTTGGTTTCCTAGTTTTATGATACGCCTTTAAGACAATGACTATTTAGTAATTAGTTATTAGTAGGTTACTCATAATTTGAGAATGGAACAATGAGGAATTGGTGATTATTTCTCATCAAAAATATTTTTGAAAATATTTTGAATGTTTCAGGTATACGCTGTTACATAAGGAAACCATCATTGTTTGCAATTAACGCCACAAAATTTAAAATGTATGTTTTAGCTTTAAATGTGACATTCTTCTTCTCTATAAAAATGTTAATACAAAGAATTGTAAAAACAGCACAATTGTTTAATGTATTTGTTAATCCACAGTATTTTTGTAAAGATTATGAAAATGTGTTTCCACCACCCGTTTCCTTTTTTCCTAAATGATGAATCGGAGAGAATCTTCTACTTTGTTAAATGAAATTATAAAAGGTGGCCAACTACATCAACCCTGTGAACTACGCAATGTATGACATAAAACTGCAGATGTAATTCAAAAATAAAAACATTGATTGGATTAAAAAAAATTCTCAGCCATTTGACTATAACTAGTAATCATTTTGTACAGTCATATGCTGAACAGGAACCATCACATCCTCTTTCTACTTTATCTACTCTTGTGACGTAGACAGAAAAAAGCGTTTCAATCTACATCACCTTTTCATGCAACTATGAGATGTTTCCATATACATGAGGCAATGACGTTTAAATACCTAATTTACACATAAAATGTTTCTGTTGTCACCAATATTTTTCTCTAAACAGAAGCAGAGCTCATATAGTTATGATGTACACACTCTTGTTGATTTATCAGTAAAAGAAAAAAAATTACTTTTCCTCGAGCACCAAGTTAAAAGATGAGTCATCTGTCAGAACATCAACTGTTCCGTACAACGCCATGTGCCACTCTCATCACTTTTATTACCAATGTAAGACAGTAGAAAGACTGCTCAATAACCAGATGGTGATAATAATGAGCCTCCATTTTAATAACATGACAGACTGACAGTCCTTAATGAGCCATTCTTCGTCAGGACAGATTAGATGTGGTCTTCTGCATGAACAAGTGTGTTTTAAAAGAGTTTGTTAACCTGAGCAAACCTCTCTGAAAGGCGATTCAATCAACCAAGAAAGATAGTGATGTTTTTTCTTGTGTGCGTGTGCGTGCGTGTGTGTGCGTGTGACCATAAGCCATTTCTTCTACACAGAGGTGACATGACAACCTGTAATATTGCTTGATTACTGAGTGTTGCTGTGTGAAGATGTGGGCAAGAGGTGAGACCTCACCTAAAGGGCAAACCTTTGGAGAGAGATGAATCCAACTTTGCTTAAAGGATTGCAGTAACTTAAAAAATACACCTGAGAAACACATTTCATGCTGAATATATTTCTGGTTTTGCAAGCACAAAATTCTGGTAATTTAGATAAAATATGTATTTCTAACATATTAAGATGTGCAGGTTAAAGCAGGTAATGCTTTGTTACTAAATGTTAAGGGCTTTTAGAAATCATTGGTGTAACCTACGAAATCATGTTTCTTGATTATGATGATATTTTCTCTACTCCAGAATAATAAATAAATACATATATCGATAACATGATGGAAATAGTTATTTAATCTGTGATTATTTTTGATATTAGATATCTAAATCTTACATAAATTAACAAGTAATTCTAACAAGAGTAACTGTAAAAGAGAATTCTAGGAAAATTACAACAAAGTTTTGAGAGATGAGAGAAATAAATACATTTGATGGTACTGTGACGTACATACAAAAAATATATTTCTTTCTTAGTAACAAACTTTTTCTGAACATCAGGTAAGGCTTTATCTAATGTTTTATATTAAATCCAGGAAACCTCAAGAGGTATTATCTTGGATAAAGTCTCTGAGGTCCATTGTGTGTCGTTTACTCCAGGGTGAGTCAAGTGGGAATAGAATGAATCATTTTTCACTAGGCCTGTGTCGTCTTGCTAGATGTGGAGGGAGCCCAGAAAATCAATGAGTGTAATAGAAGAAAAAAATAAAGTCATGAAAGAGGAAGTAAGGCTCTGTCATATGTTCTTCAGGTAATCCTGACAGAAGGGCTCTGAAGCATGTCTGTCAGATAGAGGCAAATGATTTAAATAGTATAAAATGCTGCAAGATTTGATAAATATGTCCTCTAACCTTCCTGAATTATAACTAGTTTTTACTCTTTCTGAAAATATGATGGTGTGTGATTAAGCAGCATTTTGTTCCTGAAGTCTCTCCAATTATTGGAGTGGAGTGGCATGAAAAATATGAGTGTAATGAGGCAGAACATTACAAAACAGCCCATTTCCAGCAATGTGCCCCTGATGTTTCAGTGATTTTAAGGTTCCAGGTTCCTTCAGGTGTTGTTTTCAATCAGCTACATAAACTTTATGTATCTATTAGAAGAATGTATTGTGTAGTTTGGATCTGTAGAAAATTATTTTGTCAGTCTTGATGCACATCAAGCTTAAAATACAAGTGCATTAGGTTATTTTTCTACTTCTTAAGAATACTTAAATTGATTCATTAAAGCTGCCCATAATATCACACCTAATCCTTCTACAACAATTCAGAGAAAGATTTCCCATGTGCTTCCAAAGCAAGGGAGATTAACTTTCTGCTGTAGCAATCTTTCTAATGCATCCCATATTAGGGATGGAAGCACGACACATTCCTCAGCTCTCTTTTATTGTCTTGTTCATCACCTTAATGTACTTGTGTTGGGTTAATTCTAGCACAGCGGGGGTAATGAGTGTTTGATGAGCCACATTCAATTTTTGTCCTTATACCAGACTGCAGTAAAACTCCCAAAACACTTAGCTTGAATGGAAGAAGGTTAAAGTCAGTTCATGTTTATCTTTATAGCACATTTTAGCAACAAGATGGTTCAAAGTGCTTTTCATGAGAAAAACAACTGACACAAGAAAAAAAAATCATGACATTTTGTCAAATACCGTAATCAAAATAATCAAAAATAATCATCATCAAATATACATCAAATATTTTGATTAATGTTCCAGTTATTATTATCAAAGATAACTCTAAACACACGGATTTTAGACTTGATTTAAATAAAACCTCTGTTTCAGCTCCTTTGCAGTTTTCAGTATTTCTGTAGTCTGTGGTCTACTGGGATCTTCACACACTTCCAGCTGTCCAGTTAAGGGAGAAATGGAAAAATATCATCTGGTTTTCCCATTAGTTTTGATTTCTGCTGCTGGATTCAGATGGTTGGGTCAGAATTTGGCATAGATAACATGAACACATGGATCAGTTATGTTATGTTAATGAGTAGGCAGCGTTGTTATGATATGGGAGAAGTTTTCCCTCTTTGAATCACTTAGTGCCAAGAGAGCAACATTTAAATGCCAAAGCATTGCTGCCTGCCTGGCTCAGTGAAGGAAACAAGCAGAAAGGGAGATGCACAGATACAAGGCAAAAATGACAGAAGAAAGAAGGAAGGAATAAACTAACTTAGTCCATCCAAAATAGATGCATTACTCATAATGCAATACTTTTAGTGTGACCCTGCTCTAAAAATAGGAGCTGCTGATGAAAATTCATCGCATGAATGTGACATTTTATGCTCGAAGGTATCCATGCAGTCTCAATCTGTTCCCATAAATTTGCATACAGATGTTTCATGACGGCAGGAGCAGTTAGGAGGCAAGAAGAGGAAGCTTGTGATTGCAAAGTTAGCCTGACCACAAAGTTTTGGCTTGAAAAGCACACCTGTTTAAGTGAACCAGATCTCTACTGCAGTAGACCCAATCAGAGTTTACTTAACAAACAAAACTGCTTTATAAATGGAGGCAGTAAAATAAATAAGGAATGAAAACAAAAGTGTGGTAAAAAATCATTTTATTTATGTTAGAAATATTGAAGTAGAATTTAAACTTAGTTATTTTCCTCCAAACTTTAAAACTGGAAACATTTAAATATTTTTCATTTTGCGATTGAACATTTTTCTTGCAGCTTTCACTGCAAAACATTATGAAATCAGCCTTATTCTAGCACCAAACAGAAGCTTTGCATGAATATATTTTGCTGAAAAAACTGATAAGCATTTTGGAAAGAAGTTCAAATCTATGCAAGTTTAAAATACAGAAGTCTCCAAGGAAAAATATGAATAAAAGGATTCTCTCAAGTATATTTTAAAAGTTTTTAATCATCAACTGCCACATGCTGTCCTGATTTTAAAATGAAGAGCAAAAAAAAGAATCTAACACTCAAATATTCTCATTTAATTATATCAGTTTTCCCTCTTTTTCATTGCAAAACCATTTCTATTTATCACAAAATTCCAAAGCAAGTCTGCCAGATATTTTTATTACCGTCATTTAATTCTAAAGGCTTCCATTAATGTATAATAAAACTGAGCTTTTTAAGAAGGAAGCTTCAATTTGTATTAAAAAGAGAAACATATTACAATCAAAATATATTCCTAAACTTTATTTTATTTTAGCATTAATTATGAAGACTTGAACCTTTTCTTGTAAAGGTTGCAATTGTAAACATAAGAGATAGTTTATCAGGATGAAAAGGAAAAACATCAATCCATAATGTAAAACAGTTGAAACTAATGTTTCACATGTTAAAGCATCTCTTTCTATAATGAGAGAGAACAATAATGAGCGAAACTTCAAAGACTTTATTTTTTAAAGAAAAGAAGTTTAGGAAAAACATAAAAAACTTGGAGGCAGAATTATATAAACTGATCAAACAGAAAAACTATCAAATTATATCTTGTGAAAAGTGCAGAAAAAATTATAAGCAAATGCTTCAGCTAGTGATCCATCAAAACTAATTGGAAGTTTGTTGTGGTTTGGGGGCAAACAGTCACAAGTGAAACTGACACTGGGACTATTTTTAATAAAAAAAAAAAGATGTCAGAACAAGAAAAGTAAATATAAAACTATAAACACACATTTTATCAAATGTCTTCAAGGCAAATGTACCAAAAAGCTGATTAACCCCCCAATTCATTATTTAGCAAATTGATGCTGTCTAACATAATCACCAAAGAAAATTCAAAGTTTTATAAAAATCTTGTTAGAGTTAATCATCCAATTTAATCTGAGTCTGGTTCAAATAAAAGCCAGACACTTACAGCCAGTCAGAGCGGAAGGATGCTGGTGTAAATGTGAAACAGTGTTTGGTTTAAATTACTTTACAATCCAACAGTAACCATCTACCTGCATGGTTTAAAAACACCCCAACCTCACAAAAGTTATTTTTTCTACTTTCTACTTATTAAAACAGGGTCAGTAATAAGCACCTTCTCTCGCTCAGCTTGCTGATTTTCTCCAATTCATCAGGTTTTACACCACTATTCAGATGGATATAATGGTGAGCAAGTTAACAATATGTATGACATTGTGCTCAGCAGGTCATTTGTCTTTATATATCATGCTAAGTTGGGTGTGTCTAGCATATTCCACCCCTAACAATGTACAATCAATGAGTTAATGAGTGAAACTGAAATATAAGACGATCTTATATTTTTTCCAGGCCGACAACCATTTCCAGTTTTCTTTAAAGTCTGACCTGCTGATTGTGACTTTGACTTATTAAAATGCATACTTCGTGGGAACCAGGCGGGTCAGCGGCAGAGCGATTGCACCGTATACAGCGTCTTTAATTCCTGGCCCCTGGCCATTTAATACATGTCCTCCCTTCTCTCTCTGTTCTTCTTCCTGCCAAGCTGCTAATGAATAAAGCCCACTAGTGCCAATAAAACCAAAAAAAAAAACTAAAATGTTTACAAAAAGTATTGGTGTGTTCTCCGTGTACTGAAAGGTCAGATATTCTCAGTTCCCAGATGGGCAATACAACATAAGGGGCTCTGAAATCTGAATGCAAACTGGAGAAGTAAGTGGTTGTAGCCCTAAGGACATGCAACTGAGCCGTTATGTCATTCCAAGAAACAAATTGAATGCACCATAAAGCAATTCAGTTCAATTCAATTCATTCATAAAGTGCTGGTTCACAACACATATTGTTAATAAAACAGAAAAAAAATGGAGTTTCCTCGACAGACATTACAATAGAAAATGAAAGGATTACAAATATATATATATATATATATAATTCAACAAAGCTCAGACTTTTAGGTTCATAAAAGGTGGGAGTTCTTAATGTGGATGTATTTGATGAATAAGGAAATGTATGATTGTGCAGTTTTTGATGTCCCAGACTGCATTCAGAGTCAATCAAGGTAAAAAATAAAAACGTCTGATTTCAATATCAGGCCGATCAATTTGTGCTTCCCCAATTCCCATGTTTCTCAACCCTGGTCCACAAAACTGTCACGCAAATATCATTTTATATGCTTTTCAGCATAAACTGGCTTAAATTTATGGTAAGAATTACAGAACTTGCAGGAGTATTTTTCCCTGAAAATAGAAGTTTATGTGATCTTTCCTTTATTTATCTTCATATCTGAAATGTGGAATTTTTGAGAGATACTTATTTCCCTATTAACACTCCCATTACCAAATTAAAAAAAAAAAAAAAACATTGTTTCAGTATAATGCATTTTTTTCTGCACATAACAATATTATAATATTTAATAATCTGAAGATCTCTCAGTATTTTTATTCATAAATGCTGTTTATGGAAAATGATTACGTTAAACAACTCTGATCTCTGTCTCGTAATGACATGGCACTTGTCTTGTCCCAAAGTAACCAAATAGCAAACAAGCCTTCACTAAGAGTCTTAAAGATTGAAGTTCATAAAAAAGGCATGTGCATTTTTTGTTGGAAAGAAAAAACACAGCTGTCAACCCAAAGAGTACCATTCCCACTGTCATGGGTCAGAAGGCTACCTTATGTAGACAGCAGAACCAGTAATAAGAAATATATTGGTTTCGTGGGGGGAAAAAAAAAAAGAAAACCTACTTGGCCTTTCGTATATTTGGATCCCCCAACTAAACGCTGACTAGAGACGCAAAGTGAAAAGGGGTTGAGGCAGGCTGACAGAAAACAACATTATGAAAAAGTTCAGACTCAAGACATAAATCCCATGAGGAGCCTTTTGGAACGAGGGAATAAATACCAGACTGATAGCAAAGAAGACCTTTGCCGTCAAAGACTGTGAGAAAATAGAAACAGAGTGCAGACATGAAAAATATGCTGACAATTATATGGAGGCGCTGCTTAATGGGAAAAAAGAGTTTTAGCTCCCAGCTCTAAAGTATGGCTACAGAAACATATGGACATGACATTTTAGAAAAAAACGAACAAAGCAGTACAAGTACAAGCATTTCTTTTTCAATGTTTCTGTGATAGCATTATGTTACGGCCCAAGGCTATTCCTTTGGTGTTTAGCATCACTGCTCCAGATCTTCTGATTGGTGCTGATTGGAAGTGGAGGCAGCTGGCCAGTGTCTCCATGAATGACATCAGATCAGCTTAAAATGCACCACCTTTCTCTCACGAGGACGGCCCTTTTCTTTCTGTCTGTCAACCTCTCCTCTTGTTTCCCTTTTTCTCTCCAACCAGTTATGACTTTTGTTAAATAAATCCTATTTTAAGTTACCCCATGCGTTGCTTCCCTTTAATTTGTTATGGTATCAGAGCCAGACCATAACAATTATATGTTACTACTTTCAAGCTATGGGAAACTTAAAAATCTAATTTCTTTCTAAAGCATAAATATATTGGTTATTTATTTATTTGGGAACTTCTGGAGGTGTAGGTTGCACTTGGTTTATTACAAATTTAGTACAAATGTATGCTTCTCTTCAGATTTTTGTTTGCAAGAACATTTTCAGATTCTATAGAATGACATTCTTCCATGTCAGAATTATGCACTAATGTATGCACACCGAACACATTGAAGCTTGTGGTTGCAAAATGAAAAAATGGGAAATGTCCTAGGACTAAGAATACTTTTCTAAACTGCTGAATAAAATATCACACATCAGTTGAAAAACTCACAGCAAAATACAAAACAAAGTCATTAGATGGATGAGAAAAAGAAAACAAAATGAAATGACTTCTTACTAAAACCAAAACCTTATTGGAAGCAAGCGGTTGTGTAGCTTTTTTTTTTTTTTTTTTTTTTTTTTTTTTTTTTTAAGAGATGTAGCCTTTAATATTTTACTTCCATGGCCAGAAGAAAAGCATCCCCTAGCTCATGTTTAGGCTGGAAGATGTTTCCTTACCCATGGGACGTGCTGGTTCACGTTTATCCTGTTTTGCCTTGAAGAAAGCCACAGTTTCCAAATTTAGACACGATACATCTCCGTAATTGACTCTACTCCTAGTCTACACGGGTAATTCTGGTTTTGAAAAATCACATACAACCTGCAAAGGTGCTGAATGGGAAGGGAAAAAGCCAACTACAGTTTTATATTCCAACATTTTTGTTTTTAAATACCTGGATGAAAAAAAAACCCTGTGAAATTGTGATTTCAAAATGAAACTACTTAAGCCAAACTATATTTTGATTGTAAATCGTTTATCTTAACCTATTATCTTAAGGCATTCATTTCTAAGTATTTACGTAATTTTTTGGTTTTGTTTGAATGCAAGTTTTTTAGACAACCCAAAAGTAGTGAATGGCATTAGAAAAGGTTTTGATAGTGAATGGAAAAAACTGTAGCACTTTCAGATTATCTTTAGTTTAGTGAACACGTTTCATAATTATACAGTATATAAGTAATTTCACAAAGGCTAAGAACTGAAAGCAGAACTATTTCAAAAGTAGAATAAAAAGGAATGGGGTTACCACATACCAACAGAGTATACATGTGAAAATGATAAGGGGATGAAAGCAAAGTGACAGAAGACTACAAATGAAAGTATGAACAAAAGGAAGAAATCTCTCACAGAGCCTGCAGCAAACTGCTAGGCTCGCTGCCTGCTGGACTCCCAGGATGCCGACAACTGGAAGGCAAAGTTAACGCCTCTCCATCCTGTTTGTTCAGCGAAATGAACCAAAATAGACCCTGCAGCTGGTACAGTAGGAGATAGGATGGAAGAGTAAGTGGACGAAAAGAGAGAGAGACTAATAGAGAGCCCAAACTGGAAACTCTATTTGCAAGGTGACGGATAAATTCAAACTGTGAGGCTTTACTTTAGTCAAGAAGAATATATTTCTGTCTGGCTGACTGTCTTCATTATACTTACATATGAAAGTAAAACCATATTTTATCTGCTATGTTGATGTAAACATTTGAGAAAGTTAATTTTTAATCTGTGTTTATCCAAAGAAAGCAAAGAGCTACAAATGAGTCAATTTCCAAAAAAGAGCTTTTGCACTCACATTTTTACGGATCACAGTTGCTCAATTATCTAAATATAAAATCTCAAGTCTGCATTACTCACATATTTTCTGCCAGGATTTTAATGTACAAAACATTTAATCCTGACCATTTCAAGTAACAAAACGTATAATTTTAGGTGTTGGTTTCTGTGTTAGCAAGAAATGGTTCTTGTAATTTCTTTAATGCCTCAGTTCTGTTGATTTCACGCCATGTTCAGCCGTCGGTGACAGTAAACTTTTGAAAGGGGCCTGTGTGGATTAATTAAATGAAACTGGAAGACCAATTTGAATCACTCAGTGCAGATCTTTGGCGGTTCTCATAAAAGGAGAATCATTTCAAACTAACTGTTCATCTCAGCTTTGCTTTCCTTGCAGACAATTTTTCAGCCATGAAAATAGGAATTTGCCACATCAGCCACTTCAAGCAATCGTCATTATGAAATGAGTGAATTTTACCATTAAAGCAAAGTATAAGGTTAAATAACCAAAGTTTTTGGTCATTGCTGCATCTTTTGTATTTCCATTACATGTGCTGTGTAGCTCTCATGTCACAACGCTGTGAAGTCTTCCAATATGCCAAAAAATCTATGACAGCCTGATTGCTACAGAAGTAGATGGGTAAACACACTTTTATTTACAGAAAGATTGGCATCTTCGTACACACTAGACAGATATTTTCAGTTATGGAAAGTTTTAAAATCTGATCTGATTTGTGTGTCCCATTTGTGAGACACACGAATGTACAATTAGAAATCAAGGGTTTCACATGATGCTAAAAACATTGTTTTTGACTGATGTGAGTGACTAAACTGTGGTTCTGGTTGTAAACTACAGAGGTCAATTTTATACAAAAAAAAGCAGCTTATGTCTTTAATTATTAAAGATAAGTTTTAAAGTTTAGTAGCTTTGTTATTCAAGCATAAAGTAATGCGGGATATGTTTGTCCAATTTGGAGGATGTAGAAGTGATCGAAAACTTGGAAACTCAACATGAAAAGATGCTTTCTAAAGCATATTTCACAAAAACTGAAAGGTGGGAACTTTGCAACTAGAGTCTAGACTGTAACCAATATCACAGTACTGATTTGATGATACATGCAAGTGTTCCCAGATGCCACAGAGAGATAGAAAACAACACAACGTTCTTCATCTAGATACAGAAAGTGAGAGACGACCGTCTATGAGGTCATTGAGTCTTTATGTGCCTGTAATTGTTGGTGATCTATCAAGTGTGTTAAGCAGGTACAAGTCATACTGTGACCTCTGGATAACTTGGCAGCCTAAAAAGATCCCTCAGGAGAGAAATGATGCAGGGAGGATGGGTTTATGGAGATAATACCTTCACAGAGTCAAGGACAGGAAAAGGGCCAGGACATAAAATTTTGCTATGTAAGCTGAAAAGTGAGCTGTCATTTGCTCTGTAATGCTGAACATTACCCCCAGCTGGCAGAACAGTATGGGTATAAGAATTCAAATATCCTGAATGTGAAAGACAAACCCGGTTTTAAACATATTCTGGTGACTTGTAGGTGCACAAACACTTTAATGCAGTCAATGAGCATCAGTAAATCAGAAGCATTCTGGGTGGAAGTTAGGTCAATAACCTTTTTAAACAAACTCTTCCAGGAAAATGTCACTGCATGAATAGATTACATTAAACACAGACTATTTTAACTGAGCTGAAAAAAACATGTGAAAACAACCTAATCCACATACATGTTAAACAAAGAAGCATGATTAGAAACACAATGAAAAATAGAAAAAAAATGTAATAATAATTACTTCAATAGACGTAAAATTAGTGAGATAGACATATCTATTTCCAAATATCTCCAGGTATTCCTTATCATCTTGAGCCGACCACAGAGAAAAATTGCCTCCCAGCTTTATTATTCATGACCTGGCTCTGTAAAGCAGATTTATCATTTGTCTTTGTTAATCTGGCATAATACACGACATGCTCTAATAACTCATTTCGTCAACCATATTATTTTCCCACCAGGTGAGCTGGTGCCTATAAAATAAAATGTTTGTCTTCAAGAATTGATTTGCCATTACCTGACCAGATGAGGCCCTGATCATTAATCACTGGATTGTGGTAACCCGTTTAATGTTGACATTCATTAAATATAGCCGCTACAAACTGTGGAAGAAGAAGAACAGATGAAGGGCAACGAAATGACAGACACAGCTCCCAAATCGCAAGAACAGCTGAAACAGTGAAAAATGAGCAAAAAAGAAAACAGGAAATTCAAAATGAAATGGAAAATAACAATGACAATGTCCAATTTCTAAAGAGTAGGAGAATATTGTGTGTTCAATATGAATCACTGAGTTTTAGAAATTTTGATGCAGAGGCTAAAACAGTTTCACTGAGCATGAAGGACGACAGCATAAAAGAAAAGTAAATACCTTTTGTACCCTTCTCTACTGTCTTTCATCATTTTATGAAAGAGTTTGGAAGGTCTTAAATATTATTTTTATAAAAGTGATTACACACTGCTAGTTAATTATTCACATCACTGTACAATCAGCTCGCTTTATATTTTCCAAACATTGGCTTGAAATAATGATTAGCAATATTTCATGTAACTACTGAGGAGCTATGCTTCAGTCTCATGTGTTGCTCACTTAAACATGCTAATTGAACTCCAAAATAACGAGAACTATCCCAAATTAATGAAACTTTATTTGAAGTTGTTTATATAACTCAGCATGCCTCTTGCTGATTTAAACCCATCTGTCATTGCACTCTGAAAAGAAACGTACAATTTACTAAAACAAATCTTCACACTACTGAAAGAATATCAGATCAACATAATTAGATTGTGTCAAAAGTTTTCATTTTAGGTAAGGTTTAAGGTGTTTTCATATAAGGTAAAATAAGATTGTGGGTATTCAGGAAAGACAAACCAATGTTTAACTTATTATGGGTCATAAATAAACCAGTCTAATCTAAATCAATCTGAAGGGTTGATGTTGAGTGACAGCCCTTTACGTAATGGATTCTGTCATTGGTTTCACTGCTAAAATAATGATCAATGATCAAATGTAATAAATGTAACAGATATAACCAATTAGTTTTAGAAATACTGCAGGCAGCTCACAAATTTGCCACTCCACTTATATTCCAACAATTACCTATGGTCAAGAAATATGGATCCTGACTGGAAAAATGTCAGACAAGCTGGATCTAATTTTCATTCTGACGGTGATGAGTTGGAAGACGAACAATTGTGTCTGGGTAACAGCTGTGCTCAAGCATTAACGTACATTTTAAGGGAGAATGGCTATAAAAGAAAGCACATTTTGGAAAAACACACCAGCAAAGCAATAACTAAACGTGGGCAAAATAATTATCTACATGCATTCGCCCCAAAGCAAAGTCTGAAACACACTCAAAGGATGCAGTGCAAAAGAAAAAGGGGACAACCCAACAAAGGAGTTTGTGAAAATACAAAAAGGACCAAAAATGTCACCAAATTGAAAACCAATATGTCAATCAAAACCAAAGTTCCACACATTAAGATAATCCAAAAAAAAAGACCTATAAAGCAACTAGATATATATAGAATGAGTAAAGATATTTCAATGAAGCTTTAACAGGTAACGCTTGGAAACATGTTCCACTGTAACCACCCACAACTACTGAGAAAAAGGCTTGTCAAATTGTACATGCCAACTTTGAAGGTAATAAGGATGAATGAACCTAAGCCTATAATGAGTGAGCAGCCATGCCAACCCCCCAGACTCATTGCAGACTCCTATCCAATCCTATAAATGCACAACTCTGGCAGGAAATGAGTAAACAAACACTTTAATCGAATAAACTCAAGCAGAAAATTCTGCCAAAATGTGCTGAACATTCATAAACTCAATGGCACCAACCTTCTGTTTAGTAATATTTTTCTGGTGCAACATATGTCTGTATGTTTAATTAATTTGATTATTCAGTCAGATCAGTATTTATTTGACTAAATAAATACTTTCCTGTCTAACTTTCAAATAAATCCCTTTGCATTTATCACATCTGGACCAATCATTGTACAGTTAAGACCTTAAATTGTTCTCTTCATTGTGGAACAAACGTTTTTCGCCAGCAGTCAGCCACGGTTTGATTGTTTTTAAAAATAGAAAAGGCTGGTTATATTAGACTTGTAAAAATTCCTGTTTCACATAATCAAATTCCTTCACAAACAAAAATGTTGATGAGCTCTACAGAAGTACAAAATCTCATTTGGTCAGACTGGAACTTGAAAGATTTTTTCTCACTCACTGTTTCATACTGTAGAAATTAGCTAAAGGTTGCTGGGTGAAGCTGTTGCCAAGTGCCAGAAGTTATTTTAAAAAATCTATTTCTTAACTTTCCGCTTCTGCGCACCTTTAAAAAAAAAAAAAGCCAAAACAATAATAAATCTTCTCCACCAACTTTTTTTCTTCATCAACCCTGGTTGTTCTTTCATTTCTCTAAACTGACACTAAATTGTAATTGTAGTAAACAAATGATTAAACATTATAACAATTAAAATCAACATAAGGGTTCTTGTTCTTTCTGAAGGCCTCTATGATGCATGTGTGGGTGTTGTAAAAAAACGCACCAAGAATTTGTGTTTGTAATTTGATCCAGTCATGGCAACAGTGAAGGCTTGTGAGACAGTGATGTGATGGTTATAGGAAAGTGCCTTGAAAAAGCATTGATCTATTTTCAACTGTTTGACCTGCTGTCATGTTACAACTTCAATATATTTTAGGGGGATTTTACATGACATACCAACAAAGAAGTGCATGACAGTGAAGTGATAGAATAAATCCTACAAGGTTTTCAAAATCAATACTTCATAAAAGTTCTAAATACTTTTCACTGAAATTACAGCTTCAGTTCTCTAGGGACCTGCGCCGGACTGAAAAATCTCTTTTGTTTATTTTTCTTTGCAAAAAGCATCATTTCGCACAAAGTGGAAGTGGCTGAGCTCTTTGAAAGACAATCAAAATTGTTTTAAAATGATTCAGAACTTCCTTCTTGACCTGTTTTGTGTTCCTGGTTCTCCACAAGGCTATTTTACTATAACAAATTTCTGCAGCATTCAAAAAGCAGCTGCATTTATGGTTTGTTGGACCCCTGAGCTGACAGTAACCAGTAACTGAGGCTGTTAGAGCCAAAACCTTTTACTATATACGTTTTCTTTGAAAAGCATGTTTAAGTTTTCCTCCACTTCAGTGATTCAATTTAGTTATCTCCATTACCTAAAACACAAAGAAATATATGTAAAAATGTCAGTTATAAAGGATTTTGTTATATACTTAATATTTCCTCAGGCTCCAATAAACTCTCTACAATTAAATACAAGCTGCCCGCTTTAAAGATGTTTATGTAACATAAAAAGTTGGCAACATTGACATAAGATTTGATGTTAACATTGTTTCTCCTTGTCTAGATTTTTCCACTGTCAAATATACACTATTCATCTAAACACTCATAAATAAAAACAACTAACTTTTTATTCCTAGGTTTCCTGGCTTATCAGGTATAATATGAATTTACAAGATCATTAATAATTCAAAGGCAGTACCCTGTATAGCTTAGACTTTGAATATATTACTAGACCAAATGAAAAAGGACTTAATAGCTGCTCTAATGAACAGCTTTGGGGATTTTCGAGGTGATTCTCAAATCTGTACATTATTTCATAATAGATTAAGATAAAGTTGATGCCAAAACTCCAAAAATTAATCAGGCTGCAAATGTTTTTTTACAATAACTATTATTAATATTATTAGAAGTAATAAATAAAGAACTTATTGAGATCAAAAATCTCTCAATGAGAGAGTGTCCTGAATATTTTACAAAACATACTACTTTTTATTCAACAAATTAGAGTTCCTCAGCTAAAGAAGGGACCACCAATACTTTATATGTTCCATGTCAGTACCCACAGAACGGCAAGACATATGTCTAGGCCAGCATCAGCTGCCCAAACGTTTGTTCACTCAGCATGAAGAGCAGTCCTGCAGTCAAAAAGGCGGATGACAAGTGCAAGCTGGCCTCCAGGAGGCACAGAAGGTCAGAGGATTATGATCAAGCGAAAGGCCACCAACAGGACATACATTTATGTAGCCACACAACATGACATAAATGAGGAGAAAGGCAGAAAAAAAACGACGGATATGAGAACAAAATTAAAACACAAAAAACTGCAACAGATCACAAGCGGAGTTTAAAAGGTTTTGCTGTTGGTAAAGGAAGGACTGAGAAAAGAAGAAAATAATTTAGTGGATGGATCTTCTTATGAGAAACGAAATAGCAATTGTTGTTTTTGCAGATTAAAATAATTGTATAGCATAAATAAAGGAGGTTAGGGATTGGTATTTTTGAATGTTGTAACTAGCATTATTATTTAATTATTTTTTATGATTAATACCAAAGTCAGTTTTATTTAAATAATTAATGTTTTTGATTTATTTTGCCATTGGATTCAGTTGTTAAATTGAGCAGCATTTCTATATTTCAGGACGATGGTTGTTTTTCTCTGTTGTGTTGTTTTCCCATGTCTCTCTGACTCTTTCCCCCAAAAGGGAGGTAACGCCTCATTAATTGTTGATAAAGAAAACTCTTTGCAAGGACATTTTTAGTCAGATTTTAAGGTAAAAGTTTCCCTGTGTTGAGTGATGCTGTTACCCTCCAAAGAGGAAGAGCAACCATAACCCTGGGAGAGCATTGGAGGTCTGCAGGCAGATCCGAACTCAAGGCAGTGAAGTGGTAAGAATATTTATAGATCAGGTAAAAACAAGATAGAGTCTTTTGAAATTGATTACATTCATGGTACAAAATAGGGTCACAGTCCTATAAAGGTGCATCAATGCATCCAGTCTAAAATCCCTTTCAGCTGCATCTTTTAATTGTGAGCTTGCACATTTTATGTGGGGAAAAAAGAAGGATAAAGTGACGATATGCAGTAAGTCAGGGTGACTCCTTATATTTCTTGGTTCTGAACTGTTCAATCAATATAAAATTATGTTCCAAAGTGAAGCACAAATGTGGAACATTGCCCTGAAAAAAAAAAAACGCTGTGCAAAATGTCCAAACTCATAACTTATGTGTTTGTATCCAGAGGTGAGAAGTGTGGCGCTGACTTTGTAGTGTGCTAATTTTAGATACTTAATTCCTCTTTATTGAGTTTTATTGATGAATGTCTCCCATCCTTGTTCTTTGATTTGAATCTGCTGACTTATTATCTTCCCAGACTCAAATTTACTGATCTGGGAACTCAGTTACTTCTTTTTTTCACACTTAGTCATCTCTCCATCTGCCTCAAGTAATCTTACAAGATTGTATATGTTGTTAGTTCTCTGTTCACATGTGCATGCCAGATGTAAGCAGATTAGCTTGTTAAAATAACAAAAGTATACACTGGCTGCTTCTTAGTGACTGCAGTATATCAATGCATGAACATGATTCAAACTAGAGACATATCTCTGGTTTTGCTACTGCATACCAGGTAAAGATATAAGCATGTAGTCTCAGGTAGAAATACAGAAAGGGCAGATACAAGTGAAGCAAAATAACAGCAATGCAGATCATTCCCCAGATCAATTCCACACTCTCATCCCATCAGTCACAGTAATTATGCACGCCAACGTGAGCGATTGACTGGCATGAGGGCAGAGAATGTTGAAAAAAAAAAACATCTCCTGGATCCTTGTAATTGCAAACTGCACTCGTCATCTTGGCAGGTATGTAAGCTCCCCATTGTTACATCTGTTCCTCAAAAGTGAAGAGGTGATTGCTTCTTATCTCACAAAAGTATTTCAGACTATAATTGGGGAAACAGGGGAGGCAATTTTCAGTTCTACAAAGATAAATTTGCTTTCTCTCTGTCTTTCATAAACAAAGAAACTGTGGGAGTGAAATGTTATTTGTGAGCAATAGCTTATAATGAATTGATCATTAATTTTTTAACAATTGTAAGTTCACTGAATTATATCTATAAAAAGATTTTTACACAACAGTTTGATTTATATTCCAGACATAAGGAATACATAAAAGATTTAAATATAAGTTATGGAGAGATCTAAGAATTATCTTATAAGCCAGCATCTCCAGCTTCTCATGGATGTCATTCTTCAATTATCTGAAGATTTAAAGTATACGGAGCCCCTACAAGCCGAGGGACAGGCTGAAATTGGAAAGCAATAATCAGAAAAGCTGTTAAAAGGCCCATGATAAAGCTGAAGCGGTTGCACAGATTCACAGCTCAGTTGAGAGAATATATTGACTGAACAACTATTATACATAAACAGTTATAGAAGAGTGGGTAGAAGCAAAGTTTACAGTTTGCCACAAATCATTCAGGAGACACAGCAGATGCGTGGTCAGTTGAGAGAAAAGGTGTAACCTGCAATGTAGTCTCTTCAGCCTGCAAGCAAAACTAAACATGGCAGAAAACTAACACACGTCACACTACTTGAGTAATTGGAGACGAGGTTTGGGAACCACTTGTGGAGGTCAAAGCATATTCATTTGTAAGAATAGCTCAGTCAGAGTCCTCACTCTGTCCAGCCCAACTAACCTTACAGTATTTTTGCAAAGAAAAGTGAATTTAAGTCTGTCATTGTGCAAAGCTGGAAGAGACATATCTCAAAAGACTTAATAAAAAAATGAGACTATGTATTACCAATGCAGGAAGCCAATATTCCAAAAATCTTACATTTTTCTTTAGCTTCACAACAATACTTTGCTTTGGTTTATTGCAAAGAATTGCAATAAGATAAATCTAACTTTGTTTTAATAACAAAACATTTTGAGTTCAAGGAGTTCAGGCTGTATTGTTACTTTGGAAGGCAGCGTACAAAAGGAAGCAAGAATTAAAAAGGTAAAAGTAAAAAGTTTGTGCACTTCAGGCAATTTACACTCCAGCTGCTCTAACAGCATGAGGTAAAAGGAAACGTAATAAACCAGAAAATTTGCATGCCAATAAACCACACAAGGACCACAGTTTCTGCTCTTAGAGGATTGTGAGGACTGGAAACAGTGGATTAATGAAAGAAAGACTTAACTGTTAACTGAAATAATGCACAGAGACCAAGTTTCTGTTTCATCCTTATTATAGATCCTACAAGTCTCTGTGTCCAATTAGAGACGTGTCTTCTCAGACATTGGTGATCAAAATAGTAAATGTTACAAAGAGAGGAAGAAAAGTTAAAGTTTAGAGAGGAAATGTGGTACATTTACAGTGTGGCTTTATCACATATCCTCGATGTGAACATTGACTTTAATGACCCAAAGTTATAGCAGTGGAGTGATTATTACGGCTGAACCAGAGTCAGAGTACCTCGGAATAACGAGGGAGTCCATTTTACAGTTCACTGGGGAAGCGCTGTGGAAGATGGCATAAAGCCCC
The DNA here is from genome assembly GCA_010277015.1 of Poeciliopsis turrubarensis. Classification (NCBI taxonomy): domain Eukaryota; kingdom Metazoa; phylum Chordata; class Actinopteri; order Cyprinodontiformes; family Poeciliidae; genus Poeciliopsis; species Poeciliopsis turrubarensis. Next base: position 2,966,050 of record VMRN01000031.1, read on the forward strand.
AATTTGTACATAAGAGAATTGTCCTTTCATTTAAGTTTAGCGGAGCTTAGTCACAGCCATTAGGGAGGACGGCTGAGGGGTTGGCTCACAACACGTGCCAGAAGCTCTTTTTTACATGACACTGCAATTTTCAATCTACAAAATTGTTTTAAGTCCTTCATTGTACTTTAAGTTATTAAAGTGACAAAAGCTGGTGACCATTAGTTCATAGAAAATCACAACTATGCATGCTACAACATGTAGCTAAATAAATTTAATCCTGGCTTTTACAATAATTTCAGTTAAGTTTTAGCTTTTAAGACAGAATCTTGTGCTGAAGTCCTTGTTCTAGGAAGCCTAAATAACTAACTGCATGAAATGATGCAGATTTTATTTTGGAGGGGTGAGAGGATTCTTATTTATTTATAAGGAAAATCAATCTCTGCTACTTTTCATGCTAATTAGAATCTTGCTTGAGGAAGATGTGATTATTGTTTTGCTATTTCTACCACGGTGTGGGAGGTTTACAGCTCGCACCTTTATTCACTTTGCTGCTTTAATTCCTTTCTGAAAAGGTTTAAAAATACTGCAAGCATAGTCACACTTTCATGTATAAAAAATAACCCCCATGTTATTTTGTGTTTCCAACCCTTAATGCATTTAATTGTAAATTTTAATGTTGCAGCAGGCATTCATTCTTCATTCTGACATTAATGCCCCATGCAAAAGCTACACATGGTTAGCATGACATATTCGTTCTAATATGTCATGCTAACCATTTCAAAGCTGCATTCACACCATATGCTGTTTATACCAACACAATCTGCCCTGTTACACAGACTGATGAATCAGTTCCTCACTGGCTAAACCAGTTTTCATGGCATATCGAGTTTCATTTTTCTTTGTCCATTTTTATCAAGTTCTATACATTGAGATCTATATTCATAATGTGTTTGCTATTGATGAAAATTAGCTTGCATTTTTCATTATTTCTTACAAAATTTAAATTGAATATTGAGAAACCGATTTGACTATGTTCAGAATTTGTTTGATAATCTGACATATTTAAGCATGACAAGCTAAAATAAATCTAATGTTTTTACACACTGCTGAATACTTCGTTGTCTAAATCATCAAAAGCATTTGGATGGTCTGTATTTAGCAAAATAACATTTGAGTTTCTTAAAATAAAACCACTAGCCTCCATCATATATAAACCTAAAGGGTGCATTAAGGGGAAATCAATGATTTAAAGCAGAAACAAATAAACTGAAATGGAGAAACTACTTGAGCAGGTAGAATTTGTTCAAGTTATTGAAATTTAAAGGGGCATTAAAATGAAAACTATTAAATTCTGCTATTAGAAAGCATATTATTTTAGGCCACTTGGGGAGAATCAAGTAAAATGTAATAATATGAGGTACTGTTGCAAAGTTAAGTCATAGGCTTTGTATTTGCAAACAACATATAAACAGTTATCATAAAGTGTCCATCAGCATTATCAAAATGATTTCCATTCCTTTGGTCTCAAATGGGATGTGAGTGGAAGTAATATTGGTGAGAGCCACCTTCAGGAAACAAATTACCAAACTGATGAATTCATAAACAGAGATAAACCCGTTTTACTGTGTATTGTCCCTTGCAGCCTGTTCATGGTGAAGGTGCTGACATTTCAGTTAGATACAGTATGAGAAATGGTTCTTTCAGGAATAGAAATCATATTCTATGCCAGCTGGAGCTGCTTTTGAGTGTGTTGGAAAAGTTTTTTGGGGCAAAGCTTCATCTTCCAGTCCTTCATGCTCATTTCATACTTTTCCTACTGCTGTACAGTCGGTTAATTGTCTTCACTCTAGTCAAATAAAGGTGATGCCCGTCAAATTCAAATGTGCTCTGCAAATACCGGAGTCTGAAAAATATCAGGGTGAGACTAAATTCATTTCAGCAGTCCAGATTGACAAAAAAATCTCATATTCTTATTTTAAGATTCTTACATAATCCTTAGTTTACAATTAGTAACTTAGACATTTTAGGTGACTTCTGAAGGTAACTGGTTATACTACTACATTGTTTATTAAAGTGTCAGTCATATTTTTTCTGTAAAACATTTGATAACCTCACATCCTTTTCATTCCAGTTCATACTATGTTGCACTTTGTCAGAGAAAAGGTAAATAAAATATACAAATGTCTGGCAACATGTAAAGCATTTTAAGGGGTGTTAATACTTTTAAAGACACTTTAAATGTACGCAAATATGTATGTATCTTAAATAAAAAGGGATTTGTTTTTTGACCTGTTTCTGCCTACACAGTGCATCAGACAGGGTGTCATGCTTTATTGTAATCAGGAGTAATCTATGGACATTATTAAAACTTCATAAGGCATATACTAGCCACTCATTTGGACATGTGCTCATATTTCTGTAATTATATAAATGTATTTAATTTAGTTACTTTGTGTCAAATAAGAAAACTGATTACACCATACAGCATGTTCCCCACAAGTGCGATATGATCCTTCCTTTTGTCTTTCATCTCACCTTCTTATATTACTGTACATGATGTTGTTTTTACCCCTCTGCCCTCTGTGAGTGCCTGTCTTAATAGCTTTCCTACGCTTCACAAGCTTCTCCAAGGCTGATGGTATGGCTCATGGATGCCTTGGGGCATATAGGTCTGCTTCACTCTCTCAGAGGCAATACTATTGGCAGTTCATCCAGGTTACAGGATAAATGTTTCAACACAAGAACCCTGGAGCTTTCTGCTTGTCAGACACTCTTCATTTGACTGAACGAGTGTGTATGTGTGTAAAACTATTCTTTCTAAACCTCTATCCTCACTGGAGACCTGGAGGGAGAAGTGATTGGTCTTTCGTTGGTCTCTTGGAGATGTCAGTGTGAATCAATTTGAGAGATAGACGGCAGGCATGTACTCCAAACATGCAAGTTAAGATTATCTCTCATGGGCACTAAGTGAGATTGTCTGCATTATAAGCTACCCAGTTTAAAATACTGTAAATTATGCGTTTCCTTCTCCCTGCTATCCCATTTTAACTCATGTTGCAAATAATACATATTTTGGGTATGTATTGCTGCCCCGCCAAATGTTTTACCCCTGAGATTACTTAAGATACTATGTAATGTAAAGTAGACAAACTGTTTGCCCTCTAATAGATCAACTTTTTGAGCTTCATATCATGTTATAATGTTATTTCCTCATTAAAAAACATACCTGGACATCAAAAAAACAAAAAAAAACCTGGACAGTTGTTTTGATTCTTTCTTCAGTCTGTAAATTTTATAAAGAATATACTTTTTACATATTTGTTAAATTTGTTTCCATGTTGTGACAGTTTGCTATGAAACAGATGATCTGTGAAAAGATCGATGTCCTCCATCTCCTCCCTGAGTTACCATTGCCATCTGAAGATAGGCAGCACTCCCACTCCTGACCAAAAACAGCCAATCAGCACTTATGAAACACAGAGCAAATTTCTAGCTAACTGGTTGTTTCTAGTTAGAACTGGGAGTGCTGGGAGAAGGTAGAGAAGCTCAACTTCTTCTCAGATAGTCTGTCTCATGCCATACGGTCATGACATAGAGTGACATGGAAAAATATTTTTTATACAAAAGTTGCATTTTGCAGCTCTAATGTAACATAGTAACTTGATTGTGATATTAAACTCACAAAAAAGTGAGTTTTGTAAACTCACTTTGTAGGAGACCTCTGAAAACAAAATTTCGGTTTTAGATCAAATGTGTTTGTTGTGTCAAACTCTGCAGGTGCACAGTGCTGCACAATCAGGACCATCCATATATGGGAAAAATCTTTTAGGTTATTTCTTTATTTTTCAGTAACAAAAGTGTTGTTCTTTCGGGAGGTCTCACATTTGAGAGCTGTAAGAGCAAAGATGTAATAATTTTGTGCTCTACTGGACTGTAAAACAGAAATATCTAATGGAAAGGAACAGTGCAGAGTTTAAATTGAAATATGCAATGTGAGAAATATGAGCTTTTGTGTAACATGAAGAAAGAAAGCAGTAAAAAAAAATACATTATTGGTTAAAAGATCAGATATATTAGGAATATCTGGAAAAATAGTCAAAATAATTTGAAATTGTAGGAAAGAATACGAAGACTTAAATTTCCAGTTTGAGTTATAATCTTAACAACAAACAGCAATGAGATAGTACAGCAGAGAAGCAGAAATGGATCACAATGCCCTTTCTGGCATTATGTGACATTTCCATTCATCTTACATGTTGAAGACAGATTCATGCAGACAGGAGACACAGGGATGCATCGCTTAGGCGCATGGACTGTCAGTGAGCTCATAGCTTGTAACGCCTATGTACCGATGTCAGCAGCTCTTATTGCAAATGACAGCCAACCATGGAAGGAAAAGGTGTTTGAGTGCAAACTGCACATCCATTTGTCCTGTTAAAAATTGTATCTGTTTCAAATTCTAAATTGAAAGATTAGAATTGACAGTCTATAAGTGTTTATGTTCATTTCAACACAATCTGAACGTATTCTAGTTTGAATGAATTTGCTCAGTGTGATATCAGTGCTGGTGTCATTAAACAATGAAAAGGCTGGCTGCCTGCCAGAAGCTAAGTGAGCAAATGAAGACACCAGCATGTGGTAGGGCACAGAGAGTTGGGAAGGGATGCTTTGAATAACTGAACATACAACATATACATCACTGCAGACATCGAACACCAAGAGGATCATTTAAAATAGTCTTCGGAGATTTGGATTTCTTTCATGCATGAAGGATTTTCAGTGTCTCTCAAATGGCAATGGGTTATTTAAAATTATCTGGCAATACTACTTATGCTAGGCGGAACGTAGCATAGGAAAGAGTTTGGAGTGCAATAAATGTAAGTAGTTTATTTTTTTGTTCCTGATGCTGTACCAGAAAAGTTGAGTGGCGAGCTTGTGTGTTTGAGAGACTCTGTAGTAAATGGTGAGTATAAGTAGGTTTTTTCTTTGATGAATAAGAAAACAAATGGCTTTATTTTGCTTTTTCAATTAATTTAACCCAGTTAGGTATCTTCAAGCTCGCTTTAAACATTTTACTTCTGTTTAGATTAGCCTCTTTTTGAGAAAAGAGAAGTTGTTATGCATACCTGGAAAATTATTTTCCAGTTATTATTAATCAAAGGAAACTCAAAAGAGATGGGTTTTTAGCCTCGATTTAAAAGAACTCGATGTTCTCGCACCATTGCAGTTTGTGGTAGTTGGGGAGGAAACATTGGAGGAAAGACATGGCCTTGCTTTTTAAAGACTTGATGATTGACTTGGACATTGGAAAAATCAGCCATGGGCATCTCTGATGTATGTGGCGAGTTGCTTCTATTGGCAGTGGATAAACACTGATTCATTTTATGGACTCAGTTTATCTCACTAAACATTTGCTTTTAAGCAAAGATGTGACCGTCACTGGCTAACACACACAAAAAAAAACATCATTATCCACTTTTTGTTAGTGTGTATCAATAAAATATGGTCTCAGATAAGATTTAGAGAAAAATAGCTTCAAATTCTTTCAGCAAAAATATTTGATCGAATTAGAGATCATTGGGAAAAGGGTTTTAAACAGTTCAAAAATGAAGTATTAGGTTATGTTTGTCTCCTCTTCTCTAAGTTCTTGGATGTTTTTAAGCAAGGCTACAGGATGCCTTAGCTTCCTTACTTTGCCATTAGCACAGAGTTATTCAAGTTTAGATTTTCTCCAAGTTGGTTTGATTAAATAAGGTCACTTTAAATACAAAGCAAGACATAAATCTTGTGAACTCACTGCTGCTCATTCTTAGTATATGTTAACCTGATATTGTGCAGTTATGAATTTATCACCTAACTCATGTAAAATTCCTAAAGTAAAAGTTTAGGAATAAAACAATCCTCATTACAGAACTTCCCAGCTTTCTTGACACACTTGTCAAAAAAAAGCTGTGAAATGAAAAAGTTATGCTTATTTGAAACTACTAAACAAACAGCTGGTAAGCAATGGAGCGTAAGTTCTAAATGGCATTTACCTGAGTCTTGCTTTCTATTTAAAGCTACAAGTTAAAGAAAGAGCAGATGTCCACTGATGAAACACAAACACACGAGTTTTACTGGACTGTGGATTATGTGCATCGGCTGTGTGTGTTATGTTGGAAGGAAAGATTTTCACTTTACAAGATAAAAAAGACTGCATGTGTGTCAGTGAACCCAGATACATAATGTGTTTTGATAATGACATAACTTTTATGCAGTTCACATTCAGTGTTTTTGCAATAAATTGGCATTACTCTAAATTATCTACATGTTCAATAAAACCAGGATAAACTTTCACAATTGTCCACCACCAGACATAACAGAAATCTTTTTTTTTTTTTTTGCATTATGTATCAGTTTGCCCCTCCTGCCCCCACAGAAGGCTTTGTGGGCATGACCCACTACGAAAAAAAGCTCTTAATAGTACAGGTTGTAAAAATCACACAAGGCTGCTAAAACTGAATCTGGTTGATGTTTTGATATCACAAATAATATATGAGCCAAATGGCAACCTACTCCCTGGTAAAATTTTAAAAGGTTTCTCTTGCACAGATGAGAGGAAATACAGAAAGGGGCACATATAAAAATAATGCCCAAAGTTAGGTAATATATTATATATATAGTTATATATAAGATTGTCTTGTATTTTAACCCAAAGCTACTAGCTCTTTGAATTGCCTTGTTGCTGAAATATTCTATAAAAAGAAACTTGACTTGGTGATATTGAATTATTCTTTTTTCACACAAAAAGATCAATATCTTTATGCTGCCCACATATGAGGGTTTCTATCTTGTATGTTTCTATTTTATAAATTGTGCTTTGACAGTCTGCAGTCATATACAACAATAAACAATAACATTAAATACTGAAATAAACCTGTCTTATTTTCAATTTATGAGTTAGTTGGGTTGAAGGAGATTTTTCAGATACAAAAGGGACATTTTAAAAAAGGAAAAAGTACATGCTAATATACAATTTTGTTTTTAAATATTTTACTAAATAAAATGTTTTTCAAGCTTGTTGCCCAATTTACGTTGATGTATGCCTGACCTTCATCTTAAAATAAGTGTGTTTTTGGCTCCTGGTTCTCCTGACAGATCACAAGCTCTTGAGCCACCTGTGTCCTGCAAACTATTCTAGTCATAGAGGCACCAGATGTCCTGAAAAAAACCCCATACAAAAATAACACAGACTGTTTACAGCAGGAACGTATATATATATGCACACACACACATGCATGCACTGTTTGTTGTAATCAGCACAAACAACAAAAACTAGCACAGTTTAAAGGTTTCTGTCTATTCTCTCTCTGTCAGCTATTCTAGTAAATGTCTTTTGTTCTCTATGTTCAGAGCCAAACAAAATCAAAGACACTGTAATCCCTATGGAAAAAGGTTAGGTATATTGGAAATGGTTACAAAGTTAAGTATGTAAAATGTTATTTGGATATTTAATATAAATCAGTCATGCCGTTAATTCAGAGCAAGGGCAAACTAATGTTAAACAGAATAAGTTAAGGGGAATCACTAATGTGTCAAGATCTGAAGAGAGCTGCTCTTTGTAAACGTAATAATGTATCACTTATACACAAGACTAACTATAAATCCCACAAGCTTGTATACAAAACAGGTTTTGGATTCAGTTTGACATGCAAAGAAATTTGATATAAATGCTGTTACAACAGAAGTCTGAAATAAAAGGGAACGGACTCTCCTAAAACTGATCTGTAAAAGACCAATTGTTGTAAATTTCACAATCCAGATGTAATATAAATATAACTGTAGAATGATACGATTTTTTTTTTCTCCTTTGTTGTATCTCCATAGTTTGCAGTTGTGTGTACACAATTGATATTTTGATCTAGAGTTTAATCAGTCAGTAAATTCCAAAGTAAAACTAAAAGTTTGTACTTGTAGCGTTATGTTTGTTTTCTTATCATAATCATTCTTCTGTTAGGCCTCTTCAGTAATACAACACACTCAAAAGTTTTTATTTACGTCACTGTGACCTTTCATTACTGAATCTTTGAGATGGTTCAAATTGAATACTTAGGGATTCTTTGTAACCATTAGACACTGAGCTCAACTGATTCTCCATGGGGAGTTAAATAATGTTCACTACTGCACTCTAACATGTTAAACTCCAGAGGTTTTTCCTAATTAAATGTAAAGCTTGTATCAAAGCCGTTAATTGCTTCTGCGTCTTTGTGAATTCCAAGGGATTTTCATTATATTTGTTTTCAGCATTTGTTTTCCATTTTTTGTCCCAGCATGATTAAACACTGAAAAAAACGTTTTGTTAGTTTATTCAACCAGTGTGGTTTGTCAATACAATTTGCACTGTAACTTTCCACAACAACTACTGTGGCATTTTACCGAATGTACTTCACAGAAAACAAGAATTTATATTTATATAATATTTGATATCGTAATGAATGGGCATGCTTCATTATTGGCGAAAAAGAATAATACATTAATTCGATAATCACAAGGTATTAAGTCTTCTGTGAGGCTAAAATCCTCCAGCTCCAAAATAATTATCTTGAATTAGTTATTTATTCAGTGCAATATTATGTGTAGTGGGAAGGCACTTTGTCTAATTTATTTCCATCTTAGACATCAAACAGAAATGCAACTTCTCCTGAGCAGTTGCATTAGTTGTTGATATCTGAGATGGAGAGTAAAATTTCAAACCCATTTTTTTTTTTTTTTTTTTTACATTTTAATACAATACTCATAAATTAGTCCAAGGAAATTCAGATACATGTGGTTTATAACTATTATTCTATGCATATTATTTGTAGTGCCAGGCTGTTAATATAAATTACAAAAAAAACAAAACAAGGTCAGTAAATATCCCAAAAACTATTTTTGGCTGCTTAAGAGCACTTTTATGCATTTTGCTCAATGGATCAACAACAGTCAATTTTTTGATCGACGCTGGGGGAATGTGTTTTTCTTAAAATGAAACTTTTGCGAAGGTTGGACACATCTTCTGAATAACACAGTTCATAAAATCTTTCATATTTGAGATGATTAAACCGTATGCAGGCATAGAAATGTTATTAATTTTAAATACAATTATTTGTTATGGTTTACTTTTGGCTGGCACTAATGGCCTATTTTCCATTTTTCTTTCAGTAGGTACACAGGAAGGGAGAGAAGGAGGAAGACATGTGGCAAAACTACCAGCACTGGGAATCAAACCCAGGACAATATAGCCTCCGCATACAGGCCACCTGCTCTACCCGCTCTGTCCACTTTGCCACACGACACCCTGCAATGATATTTCTTGATAATTACAGAGTTTGAGTCACAAGTCAAGTGGCAAAAAAAGGTGACCACTAGTAATTCTATCGGTTCACAGCACCATTGACAAATCAATAATTTTACATTGACATTCAAAGGGAAAGTGTCACATCCATGACTCATTCTCTTTGGAGAGATCAGAGTAAATAGTCAAATACCAAAGTGTATGTGCGCGTGTATATTTATGGTATGTGTTACTGTACACATCTGAGGGTGTGTAGCTATGATTGATGTTCAGTGTATAGTTACATTTCCTTTGATATATGCATGTGTTCTGATGTGTGTTGCAGAGAATGAATGAAAGTTGAATTTGCATTTTGAAAAACTATTTGCTGGCCTGTGTGGCTCAGCCTACCCAGTGCAGACTGTGTGACCAGTGGCAACAAGCTTTAACATGTGCTGACAGCTAATCAATACCAGATAGTGTTTTTCAGCTTTTAGGAAGAACTATTTATAAACAGGCTGCACCATCACACTGCAACCCAGATCAGATATTTCCATGGGATGAACCAAGTGCTGCATAACTATATTTACACTAGCATGTAGACAATTGCAATAATTTATAATATGATATGTTTAGTATGGTTGGCAGTATGATTACTTTGGTTACCATCACATTGCATTATTTATTTGTCTGCATAGTTTTTTCCAATGTTAGATTTTAAAATGAAAATATGATTTAAAAACATGTGATGATTTTCAAACATGCGCAAATATTCTGCAATCAGTAATCAATCATTGATGAATTATTGAATTATTAGTTAAAATTAAGACAAAATAGGAATTTGGCAAAACCAAAAGGTTGAACCAAAAAGTGTTAGTTCTCAAGTATGAAGGACCAAATCCTCCTTATGACTGATACCAAAATGGCTGACACTCACAAATAAGGGTTGATTGGGAGATATTCTTATCCTCACTGCTGATGATGAGCTGTAGGTGAGCAAGAGCACACCCGCTCATTTCAACCTCTGGAGAATGACCTGTACTCTATGGCACCCTCTAGTGGTGTGGAGCTCCAACACAAACAAAAGGACAACACACAGAAACACAACAAACCACATTACTGACACGACCCTTCAGACAGACGAGAGGCGTAGTCATGATTCGAGGCAGCTTTTCAAACTAATCCAATAAACTGTGCTGCTGCTCTGCAGCTGAGGAACCCTGCAGAAGTTTACCTTAACGTGCTTCCCACTTAGGGATGGGAAAAAACATGAAGCAATTTTATCTTCCACACACTGACCAAACAGTTCTTTTTGATGTTTTCAGTCAATAATTCAATTTTCCCTTCTTTAGGGAACATTTTTTTGATTATTTATGAAAATGTTGTGCTTTCAGAAAAGTGTGGTGATTTGAATAAGTTATAATAAAAATTGCAGCTCTTAAATGGACAACATCCACAACTAATGAAGCTTTTCTGTGTTGTTTTTACCTAAGGGCAGTACAAATGTTGACGTGTTCATGCTTGAAAAAGAAAAATGCGGGAGAATTGGAGAGCAAAGCATGAAGACAATTATGTAAGGAGCAGTCTAATCTCACAATCTTGATGCAAGACGACATTCTGTTAACAGAGAGCATGAGAGAACTTCTTCAGTTCCTTCTCAGCATTCTTGCCCTGCTTTTTTTGCCCTCAGTCTGCATCGCCCCAGATTCTTGCTCTCCTTTTCCCTTCAACCTTACATTAAGTTCATTCCACTCTGTTAATTTCCCACCCAGCGTCTTTTGCTTTCGCTCTCATTCTCACTCTTCGTCTTCACCCACCGATGTCGCGGTAGCTGTCATGTCACTATGTTTCACTTACAAAGCGACCCCCATTAATTAGCAGGTGGGTCAAGTCATAAATCTTGGATATGGTGACATGGAGAGCTGATGAAGAGCGACATTTGATTGTAGCACCAGCTTGCAAATGAGAGAGCCATTCAGTCAGTCTTCCCAAAAAGCAGTTTATTGTTTAGTAAGTCAAACAGTCATCCAAGTTTAAGGGTGAATCGTAGAAAATTTTGTGTTTAGCCAGACTGGCTATGATTTCAACATCTGATAATTAACTAGGTATTTAAACCATTAATGCTGTTGTGTTAAACATTTATTCAGCAAATAATCTAATTCACAAATGCAATATATTTCACAATACCATTCTATGTAAAGAAAGCCATTCAGTCTACAAGTGGCACAGCATTTTTTTCCTATTTAAGCTTTACAACCTTCTATTACAGTACAGCCACAAAATAATTAAAGCAACAATGGAACGATAAACTGCATCAATGGTTGCCTCAGTTCTGATTGTTAATTCTGCAGTTAACGTGTGTACATGGTTACTCACACAACAATGCATTTAATGTCCTAGTTGTGTCATAGAGCACTCATATCTATAACCTGGTAGAAATGTCAAACCCAGTTTTCCCTTTTCAATGGGGAAAATGGTGTTCCTGTTTTTAAGTCTTTGATGACAAAAGACTATGAATAATGCATTTAAAAATAGTCTCTCAGTGTCACATCATGTTGTAGGATCATGCAGAAAATCACTAACTTAAGCAGAATACCATAAAAACTTATTTATTTATTTATGGCGGGTTCACCCACCATACAGGAATGTTTTTGCACTGGCAGTCAGTCACAGAGCAGTAACCAGCCAAGCATCACCCAGCCATGCAGTCGTCATCCATGTGTCCCGCCTATTACAAGACTCATGCCGCTGCAGCAGCGGAAGCATGAACCCCTGAAGCTGACTGCTTGTGACAGGACCTACATTACATAAGGAAGACGAGGAGACTGTGGAGTCGGTGAGGCATCTCTGATGGATTTGTTTGTTTTCACAACGTCTTTGGTTGAGGATGCTTCCGGAGTTTAAGCTGCTCCTCAGCTCATGTCACAGGACACATTATGCAGGGTTAGAAATACTACATTGTTTGTCCTGGTTAAAGTCTAATAATATGTTATTTATTTTTAAATCTGATAATAATAATAATAATAATAATAATAATAATAATAATAATAATAATAATAATAATAATAATAATAATAATAATAATAATAA
>VMRN01000031.1:2978423-3003109 GCA_010277015.1 Poeciliopsis turrubarensis
AATAATAATAATAATAATAATAATAATAATAATAATAATAATAATAAGCTGTAACTGAAAAGAAATATATATATTTTTGAATTTAATTTTATGTTAGAGATATGTGATTCCAGATTTTAAACTTTTTAAAAGATCAAAATTATATTCTGCACAGGCATTCATTAGCCACAAGTGTAGGTTGACTGCTGGTCCATTTATTTCTAAAAACTTGCAGTAATCTGGAATCTTAATCCCTAAGATTACACAGCCGGATGGATGGATGACCTCTAGAGGTAAGTTACAGCATTGAGGAAAAGTCTTGGGCCTTTCCCACACCTTTCTGAACTGCACTGCGACTTCAGTACGATGCACCTCAAAGCCCTACCGTCTGCTCATAGTTTGCTCTCTGCTCAACAGAGCGTCCTCACCACTGCAAACAAGACCTCGTTTGGAGGTGAATGATAAAAAGAGTAAAGTTATTGCAGACCCTCAACTACTGAAGAAGGTTTGGCCCACAGCATCTGGAGCTCATGTCTGTAACTTAAATTACTGTACCAACAATTTAAATGACAGCATAAAGCCAAAGCGGCAACAATTAAAGAAATCAAGATGTCCTCAAATTGTTACCTAAGCTACATGTGATTTATTAGACAAAAAAAAATCTGTCTTTCCTCTTTACCATCTTGTGGTCTTAACGCATCGCTCAGAAAGAGCATGGAAAACATCACAGTGGGACAGAGAGGGAGCGGAGGGTTTGTCCCGTTAGACCGTCAATTACCGAAACAAAATAAAGAAATTGTTAAAGCCCACCAAACCGCACAAAGAGTGAGAAACTTGTGGGATCTAAATGACCTTGTGTTTTAAGACCGTGGTAGAGTTAAAAATAAAATATATACATTAAATTGTATAATTTAACTTATTTGGAATTTTATCAATATTTTTACTTCATGGCTCCATCCTGAAGACACACAATGCAGACTGTAGCATGTAAACAAAATCAAGTAAAGAGGCCAGAAATTACATTAAAAACAAGAATGATTGAGTCTTAAAGAAAATATATAACATATTTAACACTTACCTATTTTATTATTCATACTAACTCACCTATTATAAAAACACAACATTCAGGAAAGTATTAAAAATATAGCATATTTCTGCACACACACATATATTTATTTATATATGGACAAATTTAAAGAAACTACCTTCATTCTCATCTCCATAGAATTCACATAATGTGTTGAGTTGTTTTCATCTAATTTTTTAAAACAGAAAGTAGCTTCAAAAAGACATCAAATCACAGTGCATATTGTGTCAACTAAGATCTTATTGGCTTTGCTACTGTCACTCGTATTTTTACTTTATCAAGCCAATCAGACTAAAAATAACCCCACGTTAATCTCAGGGGTCATTTAAAAATAACTATCTGATTGTTGTGCCAACTAAGGGTTTGAGCTCAGTGCTGAACCAGCACCTATAAAATACCCTCATCATTTACCTGACAACAGCACCTGCTATTGTGTCCATCAGGCATTATCGTTGTAGCAGAGGTGACTTTATATGGGAACATCCCATCAAGGCTTGAACAAAACAGGAGATGCTGTCCTACAGTATCTCGACAAAAGAATCTAATCAGGATTACAGAACAGACACAATTTTCCCACATTTTAACTACAATCCTCAATTTCTATTCACATTGTCAGTGATAGAGCAACACAGTTGTAATGTAAAAAGAAGCATATTGATTGGTTTCAGATTATCTAATAGCTATAGAATATTTTCTCAATATATTGTAGATACTACGCTATACTAATTTAGAAATTAACAGAAAATATATATCAAATTATCAATCAATACTAGTTTAGATCTGAAGTATTGTGTGCATTTATATTTTAATACTTAAGATGATTAAGTATTAAGTTTTTAATATTTTCAAATTTAACTCAGCTCTATTATTGCAGAGGAAAATGCAACACATTTCATTATTCATTGGAAATGGAGTTCTTCCAGCTTTGCATGTAGGCTGAAAAGGTTTATCTCTGGAGAAATATTTGTAAGTTTTGTTTGGTTCTTTCATCCCCTTCACTTGTAGAAATTGGAAAAGGCTAAATAAAACTGCTCTTGCGAAACTTGTACTACCTGGAAAGTTCATTCTATGTTTGTGCCTCCTTTTACTGCCATGCACATTAACATTATTCACCCCTAAAATAATTCTGCAGTTACTAAATCTAAGTATAAATATACATGTAACATAAGGGTTCCAAGTTTAATTTCTTGCAAAATATTAGCTTTAAATCCAATGCTTCTTTTATGATATTTATTTGTAGGCTGATAAAAAATTCTGCATTTTGCAAATGTAAATCAGAGCATGCTGAGCCTCTGACCCAAGGTGACCTGATGTCCCTGTTTTCCCAGTCGCTGGAAATGTCAGTGTAACAGTGTGTGGAAAACAGATTGCAAGGTGAAAAAAAAGATACTTTATGTGGCAGAAAGACAGGTCAGGCTTGTTGGCCAACTGCTGTGAAAAACTTGGTCAAAAGGTCGCTGGTACTGAGACCACTTGACAAGCCAACTCCTTTTCAAGTGGGAAATCAAGTGAAGATGAGGAGAGGTTGAAGATTATCAAGACGAAAATAAAAAGGAGATGGAATTGACACTGCTCATCTGGTGCATTCTTGGAAATAGATGATCAGTGAATTTTTATGTGCTGATTAAGTGTTGAATTAATTTTACAACTACATTCAGTACAAATGAAGACTTCTCAGGAGAACACTTTAAGTGAAAAGCTAAAACTTGCAAATTGCAAATGGAAGTAATTATTTTGTCATAGTCTGATACATTTTTCACTGGGCTTGAAATAATGTCAATATTTCTTAATGAGAAATGAAAAATAATATTTGACGTCAGCTTCTGTTGCCATGTGCACAACTGCACAGAAAACTGGAACTCAATTTATCAAAATGTAATGTAAAAAAAATGATGACAAGTGAGTTCATACCAACTTCTTGAAGGTATGTCCCTTTTGGTTGTACATTTTTAATCATCATCCCAAATTATCTGCCAAAAGGGTTGCCTAGGAAAAGAGATCACATCAGAAAGGGTTTGTCTTTGAGTCAATAAAACAAATAATTGCAACAAAAAGCTCTTTCATACCTGTTGCTCCACATAAGCATACAGATCGCTCATATTACATGGTCACTCCTCATTTGAATCAAGTGTCAAATTGATAGACAGCTGGATGGAACATGGCAGCACTGGAACAAGTTGCTCGCTGTATTATGGCAAAAATCAGCATGGAGCTACGGTATTTTTTCAGTTATGCTCAATGCCTGGAAGAAAATCAGACGTGCTGACACCTGAAAAATATTCAGTTTCAAAGATGGAGACAAACAATTCTTGCATGTAGCACTGTCAGTTTTCACATTTTGAAGATATGAAAAATATATATAAAATATTTGTATTTTATATATATATAAAACTAATGACTGTTTTTTTTTTTAGGAAAAGAATCAATAAGTCAAAGTTCTTCAAAGAAACTTTGACTTATTATGTTCAATTCAGTTTATAAAATCATAAGACTTTTGATTTGAGTTGAATTTTACAGCAGCAACTTTAGCAGGACTTGAAACATTTCACTTACAAACAAAAACTATGCTCCAGAAAAACAGCACTGGGTACATAATGGAAGAACTGTGCCAACAGATTTAAGGATTTTAGTTTGAAGTATTTACTTTTGCACAAAGAACTTTTAGCAAGTCTTTAGTCTTATTGGGAACCATATCAACTCCAGTGAAAAACCTAAACTTTTAATTTCTTAGGATAATCAACTAATTTTTCTGGTATCAAAAGATTTTCTCATTAGTTATGGACTTACTGAGGCCACATGGATGGTCATTATCTACTTTTAGAACAAAAGCAAAGGAGTTACACAGAACTTTTTTAGGGAACAATTATAAACATACTGCATTCAGATCTTAATCGATCAAATGCAAAAAACAAATCTTAAAAAATCTGATTTTTAAGATTGAGAAAATATGAAAGGGTTAATAGTTTTGAAAGGAACTGTGGCTAGAATAAAATGTCACACCGATTGACTCCAGAAGTCTGTAAAAAAAAAAGATATCTGGGAAAAGTAAAAAGAAAAACAGTTTTGTTAACTTGCAAACCCAATTTTCTGTTTGCCTTGAATGGCTTTCATTGTGCATTTGATTACAAATGTGCAAAAAGTTAATTTATATTAACTTCCAAGGGTCAAAATCACGAGTATTTCAGGTTTCATACTAAACTGTGCCTGCATTAGGAAAAAACAGTAGTCCATTTCATGAAGGCGCACACACAAAACTTAAGGGAAATCGCAGAAGGAGCAAAATGACTTCAAGTGCTATTCTCTCTTAGTTCCTGATGCAAAACACGGATTGACTCCACTTACATAAGAATTGTCCACTCCTAATCATGTTGACTACACATCAGATACTTCAGCACAAATGCTCACACATGTAATTCTTTCAATGACAAAGTAAAAAGCGTATAACGGACTAACTAAGTTATGAAATGTGCATCTCCTCATGTGCATAAGCAGATGCCATGTATAGTAACCCTATGTGCACTGCACACTGACCTTGGTGTCTCCCTATGCTGGCACTCAGGATGTGACTCCAAAAATAACTAGTGCCAAACATTGATTACCGCTAGCACACAATGCTGCACAGAGCAGTGTAGAAAAAGGACAGGGACAGAGATATCGGCTTCACAGTTAACAGTTATTTTCCTGTCTCTGACTGTCTTTCTCTCTCAGGCCATGCGCTTATTTGCACTTTCCATTACTCGCAGGCATAGCAAATACAATATCCGGCGGTGAGTCTGTTGCACACTATTAGGTTGTTTCAGAACCTATGTTACTAGTGCTTTTTATGTGCAGGGGTTGGGATTATAACATGAAAAAATATATAATTTTTATGATCATTAAGCTTTGTTTTGTATTTTTTTATTGAAATAAATTCAAAAGATACGTACTTCTGCTCCTGTAAATATAGTTCTTTCAATCTGAACTTGGTAAATATTAGTATAGACTGTGACATGGAGAACAAGAGTCGATTGAAGAACCTCTCGACCTAATTCATCATTATATTATCACTCATCTGCGATCCTCAGTTTTAATTTAGGCCCCTACTGGCAGTCTCATGAAAGCCCACTGCAATGTTTACAGACGTGTCCTCCCTAATTTTAGGAATGGAGGCATGGCGGTAATGGAGAGTGACACTATCTAGCCAGCGCTCTTACATGCTGTAGGGCATTTTAAAGCTGTGGCTGCAGCCACCCACATATAAGTTCTGCGACCAACATGTCAGGTTGCTTACAGTTGTACCAAAGAAGGCACACGACCATCAACATATGCAAGCTTTGTCCTCGATTATTGTTGAAATTTATATATAGTATGTATTTTATTTTCTAGTTAGCGCCAATTCACAACAAATATCTCATGACTATTCAAGAAAAGAAAAAATCATTTAAATTCAATCACATACATTTCAACTGATCCTAATTTCTTTCTCCACAGATAAATGTGATGCTTAGCTGGATTAGTTCATGTCAGGACAGCAACAAAACAAGACAAATTGCCCAGACCTATCAAATGCTTGCTGGGGCTAACCTTAGGGAATTTCAGGATCCGTATAAAATAAGAGCATTCTCAATATTTCCAGACCCTCAACATGTTTTAAATGCTGAGTTAGGCAGCACTAATGGGCAATAACAGAAAGGCTAATCGAAAGCTTTGGGAGTATTCCCAATGGACTCTTTAACAGCTGGTTCTGATCAGAAAAAAGGCTGGGGTCCACATTTTTTCCTCTTCCTCTTTGCCCACTCTTTAATCTCTAATGAATACATAGCATGTGCTGATACAGAGAGAAAAGAACTCCATAGGCATCTTTTTTGTAAGCTTTACTTTTTCAGTGCAGTTGCTTCATCCAATCTTAAGATTAAAATATGAAGTTCAAAACTTTTCCAAAAACCATCCGTGTTATCACTATCCTTCTGAGACAACCAATCACATATTCAGGAACCTCATTGGACTCAGAAAACTGGCAATGAAGCAGAGGGTACTGCATATCCCAACTCAAATTGAAAGACAGAAATATTCAGAAAAGGCACAGGAAAGTCTTTGCTGCAGCAGATTAGTCGAACACTGAATGTTTCTGGTAAGTGTTGTCATCGTCATAAAAGTTGTGAGATTATTTCTTGAGGTGTTATGATGAAGAGCTGCAAAAAGAAAAACATCCTATCACTCCATATGAGTTTTTCCTGTCAGCAAGATACTCGAGTTCGATGCATTGCCTTCTTTGAATGTCATCATTCAACCCATCTGCTCAGCATCTTCATGTTTTACTTTCCATATTTGTGACCACATGCTGTATTTTGAATTTTTTCTGAATAAAGTATGCAGCAGCATAAGTTCCAGGTACTGTCCAAAATGCTCTTATACAAAACAAATGATCAAGCTTGAATGAAAATATATATTATTATTTAAGGGAACCAACACAGAGAAAAATAACAATGGAAAAGGAAATAAAAAGGAATTACTCCAGAACCGACATGACCCCAATAGGCTTCTAAACGAAACATTTGCTAGTCATAATTTTCTTCAAATATCATTCCAAGCTGAAAAATAATACAGTTTTTGAAATATACCGTGCAATTGTTTAATAATATGAGTGAAAATTGAATGTACATACTTAGTTTTCATATAGCTTTAAACAAGTTATGCCATTATTCCAGTTTTGAAAATATGCCAAAACTGTTATATTTTCACTTTGCAACTTTGGTACCTAAATTATTCTTCAGTTTTTGCACAATGCTACAAAATGAAGATAAAATACAACAACATTATCAGGTATCATAAACAGTAATAATGTCTCTGGACAGCAAAATATTTCTAAACTTTTTATGATCATTTATCTGTGGAATTCACAATAATTCACAATAACAATAACTGCAAAAAATAAAATGAGTTGTGTGTTATGCTTTAAGTACACAAGTATGAAATTGTTTGTTTACACATATAAAAAGGAAGAATTAGGAGAGGATAACAGATATTGTGTGTGAACAAGATAGGGGCAATATTGAAGGGGTGAATTTTCTCAAAGCCTTTCTGAGTCACAAGTTAACTTTTTCACATGACCTGCTACTAACCAGTTAACCAGTTGTATCACTTAGATAAGTATCAATTCACAAATACCATCTTTTTAAAAAACAAAACTGGAATAATGATGCACACTGCAGAGTGATTGCATGACTGGCTGAGATAATTCACATTTTTAAATGACACTTTTTATCTTAACTGTAGCCTTAAGTTATTCTGTTCACTGAATCAAAGAGAGACAATCAATAACCAAAGTGTGACCATACAAAGGAACAAACACATGAAAATTAGGATTTTCCTTCGTTTTCTTTGTTTTTTATAGTTTTTTTATCTTTCTCTGTGGATTTGCTTCTCAGAAAATTAATTGGATGTTTCAGTTGCTATAGTTATTTTTCTCTGAACAGCAAAGATAAGATCATGATAAAAACTATTCAAGATTCATTATGTGATTTTGCATGTACCATATTTTGGAAAAAAAGAAAAAATAATTTTCTAATTACAGAGAGGAATTCATATGGATATGCTAAAATTGATAACATCTGCATCCTTAGAAAAAATAAATAAAAAATCTACCTTGTGATCAAGAAAAAGTGACATATAATACCGTAAATGGACCAGGATCTTGTTGCACAGAGGATTTCGGAAGGAATCAACAATGGCTGTGGCGGAGGAGCCGCCAGGAGCTGCAGCCCTGAAGCACACAGGTACATCTGCACACACACACCTGGCAAAAAGCAACCAAACTTACTTTGGTTTCAGCACAAACTGACGCGGTTCGTCCTAGTTGCACACGCGGTGCTTCTGCCTCAGCTGTCATATCCATCCCAGCTTGTATAACTTGTAATTTTCAGTATCAAAGATTTTCCCAGTTCAGATATTCAAACAAAGCTACTTTCGAGTTATAGCGCGCCGGGAGGGAGTCACGTGATGACATAGTGACATAGTGAGTCCATTTTATTAACTGTGCGGTTTCTATTAAACTGAGTATTGTATTTTTGGCATGGGTTAACATTTTCATGATTATCTCCTTGTGGGCGGAGCCTGTGAGTATAAAAAGGTCTCTGCGCTGCAGAGCTTCAGTCTGAGTTTAGTTCTCAACAGTCCACTTTGCAGGTGATGGACTGTTAAACTGCTGTTTTTCTGTCTGTTTTTTTTTTTTGTTTTTTTTTTATTTATTTTTTTTTTAACCTGCCTGGCTGTCCATTGTGATCTGCTGCACAGCTTCTTTAACGTTGTTTCACAATAAACACCATCTCATGTGAAATATGGTGTTGGCCTGTCATTTGTGTCCAAGTCAGAGCCCTGTCAGTCAGAGAGAAGTCCAATTCACCAGTGAAGGCAATGATTGATTGCCAATATCAGATAAGATTTGATTTTAAGTTTTAGAAAGTATTTCATATGGCAGAAAAGGGTTTCTTTTGCTACATTAAACATACTGATATTATTTATGATAACTGTCAAAATAAGAAACACTGAGAGCTGTAGTGATGTCATTAGAATGTGATTCCCGACAGAGGCAGAATGTTGAGACAGATTGTGTGCCTGGGAATGTTGCAAAGCCCTTAAGCAAAGGCACACAATGAAAAAAAGCTTATTTTTTTAATTGTGTAACATTTTTCCCCAACAGCATTTATCTTGTCCACTACTCATGCTCAACTTAACTACGTCCCTGGGGTAAAAATGCACCAAATGAGCAACATTTCCTACTTATTGCAAAATGTTAACTTTATTTGAAAAATCATGCTAGTACTCAGAAATCCTCAGTGAGTTAAGTAGAACAAAGAAAAAAGAGTCAATAGCCTGCTGTTTAATCAGCTGCACTCTGCTTTAACTGCATAGAGAGAATAAGAATCTACTCACATAGATTTAATAGCTTAAAGATAAAAACTGTCAGCTGTAGTTATATCTGCACTATCAAGTTAATGATGAAATATAAGACTCACCTTCATCAAAACTATTATATCCTAACACCTTTTGAAAACCTTTCTTTTATGTATTTGGATCTACAGTGACTTAGTTTTGACTTTAGCATTATGGAAAAATAATATAAACAGAATAAAAGACATTTTAAAATGTATTCAAAATGTGATCTAGGTATAAAACCTGCGGACATTTTGACCCCTCCACATCTATTCCCATTTAAATATGATGACACAGGCCTATCGCATCATATGAGCATAACAACATCATCTACAGTTATGCCTCTGTTGTTGTGAACTTCTGTCTGTACAATCAGAAATTAACTGAAGTTGCCACAGAGAACAAGAACAAACACAATTACTTATGTCATAATGTTCCTATTGCTGACATATTTTAATTGTTTTTACTTTCACATTAGCTTCATATTTTACCTTTGTCTCAGTACTTTAGTTAAGTGTCTCTCATCTGCAGTTCTTTAAAGTATCTAGCTGTACTATTTTGGTTAGCAAACTCTTGTATATTAGAGAGAAGTGTCTGTTTATTCTATGCATGTGTAATATTTTGCTGGTCAAGAAACGCCAGTAGCAACTCTGTGGACATCTATTGAAATAAAATATGTCGTTTATTATTTAGATGCATCCAGGTTTTAAATAACTGAGGCTGAAGTATTTGGCTATTATATTCTTGATAATCAAATGGTCCCCAACTTGGTAACTTTGACCTAAATTACTAGTCTTATTAATTATGAGTTAAGCAATTATGTGGCAGAATATTGAAGCAAAGTTTATTTGTGTTTGAAAGTGACCGAGTCACTTTCAAGAGATTCGACATTAACATCAAATTACTTCTTAATAAAAAGACAAATATTTCATGTTTCCAAATGTTTCACATGATTGTTAAGTCCTGAAGGAAAAATAAAAAACAGTGGGGCAAAAGATATAAAAGAAGCAATGTTGTTAAGGCAATACCTCCACCCTGTAAAGGTGCCCAGTGAAGCAAATCAAAGAGACAAACTGGAAACCCTCTGGCAAACTGGAATGAGCAGATAATTAAGATGTCACAACACAGGCTCTGAATAGACCACTCATATCCTCTTGCCCTGGGACAAGACCTGAAATTCCTCCTGAATGAGAACATGAAGATTCATATTTTTTCACTTAAAATAAAGTATTCATACTTTTTGTGTACCAACTTAAAATGTATGATACACAACTTAACTTTTATGGTTTTATGGTTATCACCATTATCAGTAAATACTCTGGAGACAATGGGTGAGGGATAATACAGCTAACTTTAGGAAAAATATCAAAATGTTTGATATTTTGGAAGTGATATTAGAGTTTGATATGAAAAATAATCAGCAAACAGTACAAATTGATGGAATTTCTAAATCTAAAATTCATTTTTAAAATCAACAAATATATATTTATTATTCTATTTAAATATTTTTATAGTTTGTATTTTACTTTTTGCCACAAGGAAATAAGTAGACTACTATTAGATGGGGTTTTGTCACACTTTTTGAAACTGTTTCTCCCAAAACAGCTCTGATGCTCCTAATTTGTGGACAACCTTTCAGCATTGGTGGATGAAAAAAAAACTTGGAAATATAAATATTTTTTCAGTATTTGTTAATGTAAAAAAATGCCACAAAACAGAACCAGGCACAGAAAGAATGTCTAACATGAAAACCCTCACTCATATGTAAACCAGGGGACATTTTGCTGTGTAGTTAAAGAGCAAATCCCCTTATAACCCTCACATCTGGAACCAGATTTTATTATACTGTACAAATGCTTCCCTTTGCCTTCCAGGAAGATAAATTGATAATATCCAAAGCAATGTTTTCTGATTGTTATGGACGTGACTGGAATGAGAATATGTGCGTTTTTTATTTTTTTGTCCTGTGTATGTGTCTGTGTTTAGAGACACACAACAAGCATAACCCATTCATCATCCCTTATGATAAATGTTCAGCTAATTGATCAAACTCTTATTTTACATCTGGAGCAAAAAAAAATGGGTCCCTGTTAAAACAGCCAAATCACCCAGTGTCCACAGTCTGCACTTCATGCCTCACCCAGAAAAATCTGCCTGAAATATTAGATTTTCTTATTCCTTGATTTCAGGAAGTTTATGGTTGCCTTTGTTGATAGGATTAGATCATATTTTCACTCAGATGTTAATATTGTTATTTAGAAATAGGACTGAGAATATGATTTATGTTTAGTATTTTCTGTCCCATATATCTGTCATGCCTTTTTCAAGCTATCTATTTGCAAAAGGCAAAAGCTTTAAGTGCAAAAATACTGCACATCCCAAAATGACTGAGTCACACTGGTGGACCCCCCACTGAGTGAGGTAAAGTTTGGGGTGCAAAAAAAAAAAAGATTTCCATTTGAATTTAATTTTGCATTTCTGTCAGAGTGAATGAGAAAATGCATGAATCACGACCAAAATATTTTTTTACATTCAGTTGCTGTAACTCCCTTTAGACCTCTCCAGCTATTCATCTTTGTTTTTGTAGAGCAAATAGCATCACAGGTTATTACTTAATGAATGAAAGGAAATATGGTTATCCAAACCTTTGCATATACAACCTGTATTATATTTTATAAGAATATTATGTCGCTTAGCCTCATGCAAGAAAAACATTATTTATAGAGCCTCGTAAAAGTATTTATACACTTTTGTTCCATTACAGACATAATCATTGTCTGTAATTCTTGGGAGGATTTTATGTGACAGACCAACTTAAAGTAGCGCATGATATGAAGTAGACAGAAAATAAGGATTCAAAATCTACAATTAATATAAAAAACAGTCCTCATCCCAACATCTGATTTCCCTAAATAACATGCACTACACCAATCACCTTCATAAATCATTATATTAGTACAAAATATATTCAGCTGTTAAAATGAGCCAAAGTCCAGACTTAAATTCATCTGAGAAACAGTGTTACTTGTTAACACAGTTGTAGATGTCAATATAGTCAAATGGGTAAATGTGGATATAGTGTAAAGCACTTTGAATTTTCAGTATGACAAAATGGGAGTTACAAGTATATATGAATTTTCTTGTAAGACAATATCTGCAGCTATTTGAACTAAAACCTCTTTATGCTCATGCTAAATATTCACTAATAAACTTAGAGCGATTAATTTGTAAATATTGTGCATTCATATTTCAAGTTCAATTATTCAAAAGAACAATCCCTTAAATTACCATTTAACATACGTTGTTGAAAAATGTGATCAACAGCTCAAATTTCTTGGCCAAAGTGGTGTTTTAAGAGGGCTTTGGTAAAGTAATTTCACTTGCAAAACAACTTGAAGGTGCACTGCTGATTCAGCTTTTCATAACACTCTTTCCTTGAAGGCATGTCCTCCAGTTAGACAATATTTCCAGGGGCTTATAGATTAAGAAAAAGCTTTAAGTTACCAAAGTACTCTGCGAAAGTGGGTTACGTTGGTGGTGCTTATAGAAGTATGCAAATCCACCCAAGCATAATGTTTCCGTCTTTTCTTTGACCTACTTTTTGCTTCCAAGCATAATCTCCGATAGAACACCTAACCAGCATAATGAGAGAAACTATGCACCAGGTGGCCAAAGGTGACACATGACAAATTTATCACATCTACACTTGTTTAAAACAGGGTCGAAGGGAATGGTAATGACTTTGTGCTATTCAATCTGCTGGGACTTGCTGCACCATATGTTTTTCTATGATCTGTCGTTTATTATTAAGGCCAATGACATTTTGATATTCTTCACTCATAAACATTCAGCTTCCTACGTTTAATCAGGGGATGTTTGTCAAAAATGTGGCATTGGGGTGGAAATCTTGTTGGAAATGAGTTCTTCTGTTCTGCAATAGAAAACGAAGAGATAAAGAAGAGGCTGGTGCCGCTTTACCAGGAGATATGGTGATTAACCTAACAAAGCATCTGGCTCTTGGATAATTAGAAAAGCATTTTTTCAATAAAGAAGAAAATACGCTGTTAAAATGTTTGAAGTTAATTGTGTTCAAAGATCAGGCATTTCCAGAAAGATTATCTCAATGTTAAAAGGACATAAAAAAAATCTTTCTGGGATTTTTCTGCTTTGACTTTGCATGTTCTCCTCATGCGTGTGTCATTATCACAGGCTATTGTGGCTCCCTTCGACAATAAAACATGGCTGTTAGGTTAGTTGGTCTCTCCAAGTTGTCTTTAGGTGTGTCACCATGTGATGGATTGGGAACATGTCCAGGGTGTGCCCTGCCTCTTGCTCCATGGCTACTGGAGATAAGATGGAAACCAGGCCCCTCGAGACCTTCCAAGGACAAGCAGGTAAAGTTAATGGTTGGGTGTAAGGATTCTCCAATCAGCTTTTATGCTGCTGGGATCAATACTGATCACCAATGAGTCACTGTCAATCACTGATGCCAATCACATGGGTTAGCTGTTCATTTTTGTTTCAAATGTTACTGGTGAAAATGAACCATAAAATTAGCTTTACATAGACATAAACATACAAAAAACTTAGAGGCATAATGAAGTAACTATTCAGTCAAAAGGACATCAGTCAAACCTACTTATACAACGTTCAACACAGATTAAAAACAAAATACTCTCAGCTATCTAAATCTAATGACATAATTATTCTATTCAAGTGTGGTGCAGCAGAGGCACATCTAAAAGTTTCAGGGCAATGGCCCTCCAGGACCGGAGTTTGACACCTGTGCCCTTCCTCATAGAGGAAACATGTTTTTGTCATTTTTGATGTTCATGAAACAACTCTTTCATTTTAAAAGTTTGCCAAAAGAGAGCTTAATAAACACGAATAATAACTTGTGTGACTTTGAGAAAAATGAGTCAGTTCCTTTAAGAAGGGCATCATATTTGATCTATTAAACCCCTTGAGTCTTGGCAGCTTCTGCTGATACTGGCTGAATGCCAAACCAGAGGGAATTTAACACCATTTAAGCACTATTTAATCTGCTTCTGCAATTAGCAGAAGCAGATTAACAGTAAAATTTGATAACTAATGTCAGTTGTTCCAACCAATATTCCAGGAACATATTTTTTTCCTCATCTGTTGACATGAGAACACTGAAATACATGTTTTCTTGTTACAACCATTTTCACCTGATTTATACATGACTTTTTGCATTAAAGCCATTGTTTTGGACTCACTTTTCATATATACACAAATCTAATTATCTGACACTTTCTCATTGGCTGGTAAGTATGAAAGCAGCTTCCCTGTGATGCTGTTGCTTGTTAATGCCTGGAGGAACTTTGGTTGTTTTTCGCTGAATGTGTTAGTTGTTCACAAAATAAATTACAGATGATAAAAAATGAAAATGCGTTTAAGCAATACTACCATACAAACAGCTGGTCTGAAAAAAAACATTTTTGATTCAGATTTATGGTAATGTAATCAACAGTTAAATGCCTATTTCTGATTTAGAAAGGAAATAGCTTAATCACTAAATCCAAGCTTCTAGATCTGGAGAAAGCAGGGGGTCAAAATAGAAAAAATTAGGTTCTGAGCTGAAACAACTGAGTTTCTGGTTTCTTGTGGGCATGAAAATACTTCAACGTCTAAACAGAAAAAAATCGTAAAAATAATTTCAATATTGCCTTGCTACACATGACTGAAGAAGTTAAATATGTCAGAAAATGTCTTTGCATGAGTACATACTGCACAGTGGTTTCACTGCTAAAAATGTCAGGTGCTTATTAACTCATAGAATGACGTATGAGTGGCAGGACCCTCTTCAATAAGTGGGTTTTTGTGGAAAAGAATAATTGCCAAGTACTGTTAGGTGAAAATCATTCAGTCAGGTTTATTTTAAATCGTGCGCCTGATATGAGAACCACAACATCAAAAACGCAATAACAGGTCAGATTAAAGTTGTTAGTGTAAAATAATCTTGTCCAGGTTTTTTAATTTTTAATCTGCAGCAGGTGTTAAAGATAATGAAAAAGTGGAGTTTTAACAAATGCGTGAAAAAATTTATATGGTCTTATAATACTAAACAGACAAAATCTTAATAAATCATCCATCCATTCATGAGTTTAACAGGCTGATAGGAACTGAACTATACTCACATGAGTGGTGATAGCATATGACTAACTGTGGCTTGTTTTCATAGATCTTCAGGACATTGATGTAAATTAGTCTTTGATGTTATGAATAAGTTTGTGCGCATGATTAAAGGCAAAATGGAGGATGGATGGAAGGTGGAAAGCGAAGTAAAAGCTTTAGGCTTCTAATACAGTCATTAGTTGCAAAGGAAGTTCTGAAATAAACTGCTTACTGCACCTCCTAATCTGCATACCTGGGAGAAGAAAAATAAATATTTTAGAGATATTGTTCTGAATGAGAAAAAATGCTTCCCACGCAAAATTTAAGAAGTTCTTTTTATGGTGTAAAGGAATAATCAAAACTAAGGTTCAAATGAAAAGCTAATGAATATCTTTAGCTTTTGTTGCTTTTGCAACAAAAGAAAATATAAATAAAAAATGACTGTTGATTCTAAAAATAAAATCTACTAACATTTGTTTTAATATATATAAAAAACAACCTGTGTGTAAATCACTACACTGCACAATAACACAAAAACAGATTTGCAAGCTACAGTCTTAAAAGTTACTGGTTAATTTGCTGTCAAGGAAAAAACACCACTGCTATTTCATCAACTTTAATCTATTTTTCCACGCTCCTACTGTAACCTAAAACTCCAAAATCCACCTGTTAAACTGAAGATTCCTTCCTCCCCTCAGGAGCCACCGCTGCCAGGGTCAATATAAATCCTTGTGATAGGGCCGTAGTGAAAAGTAAAGTAATTCAGTGGAAACATTTCTGCAAGATAATCTCTCCACTGGGAATTAAATCAAGCACAGCAAGAATGCTTTGAGCCTAAATCACCCCCCCTATGCTTCCTCCCAGACTGCTTACAGCCTCATCAATCAGGCTTAATCACTTCCACTTAAATAACTCTCCGTTATCTGGTGGGTAGCTCAATAAAGCTGAGAGGAAAATAATTTACAAAGATGTTGTGATTCCTGTTGATTTCTGTGGCTCTCAGTTACAGATTTGAGTTTGCATCTTTCAGCTTGTGAAGAAAATCTATAATGGTCTGATTGTTGCAAACACAGGTACTGGAGTGAACCCTGCTTGATCAAAGCATTTTCTTTTTAGATGTCAGAAAAACAAGGGTTTATATGGAGACCCAAAACAGTTACAGTCCTTTACTAACAATATTCTTCTTTCTATGTTGTTTTTCCTGGAAAATATAACTACTATAACACTTTGGTTGAAAAGTAATCAAGTTTTTGATTATTACAAGATATATATTTTCTGATTTTTTGGAAGAATCTTCAACAAGAATGAAACTTCAACTATACATTTGACTAGTTAAAATGTCATACTACTACTTGTAAATAGGATATAACCTCTTGTTTGTCTTCAGAAAATAAATGTGTGATAAATACTCAATACAAAGTCATGGACATGGTATTACATGTAAAAGATAGTATAAACTTAAAATTCAATGTTAAATCCTTGGATTGCACTTGAATGTACTGGATTGATATGATTTATAATGATTTAACTGAGTGCTATATAAGAAAAACTGAGTTGAATGTAATATGCAACTCACTCTGTGTGCAGTATCTTGAGTTTTGCTGCACTTCATGACATACATAAAACTGATTTACAAGACATGCCTAAGGCTTTCAGAGAGTCAATACATAACAGGAAGAATGTAGATGCAATGGAGTGAAGAGAAACCCAATTAATCCTAGACTTTTTTTTGTAAAGAATGAATATGATGAAGTCTTAGCAGGAGTAGAAATTATTAATCAGACTATGACTCAAAACATTAAACATTAATCTAAATTCCTTATGTTCATAATAGTCCTCTGAATTTAAAGTCCTTCCACTTTAAACGGTTCCTCGTGATTAAGACACATCACACATATTCCTTATGTTGAAATAGAGGCATCTAATTAAAAGATAGGGTTTAGTAGAAGATGTTTTGACAGCTGAGATAGTCATTATGAAGATAGCACAGCAGGACGACTTTAAAAAAATCCTGGGATGAGATCAGTGTGGCTCAGGCATTAGTAGGAGGCCCCATTTTATCTTCCATTCTTTCCTCACCTGTCATTCCTTCTATACATCCTTTCACTTATTTAACATCTCGTTTACTTTGCATATAGGTGGCTGGACTACCTTAAAATTATGCGTTGAAGATTTGAATCTATTACAACAAAACAAAAGAAAACATAGATAATGTTGCCTAGTAACAAGCATTTATTTTTTAACCAGGTTGCTGTGTATTACGGACTTCTGCCCAGATCCCTGTTGAAAATGAGATCTAGATCTCAACGGGGTTTACCTGGTTAAATCAAGGAAATAAATTTGATTAAACTGCATCGACAATTGGGGTTTAAGTGAAAGAATTAATTTTGGGAGAGAGGTACAACTATTCTTTTCCACTTTCACGTTTAGTAGATTTGTGGTAATTTTCAAATTTCTCACTAACAATGCTCTAATAAATCCTATGACAATCAGTGCTACTGTTACAAAATATATATATATTGTTTTAACATATACTTTATGCATTTGCTTTGTCTGGATTTAGAGAAAGCTTATGATTTGGGCATGGAAGAGCCCAAATCATAAAAAATATTCACATTCTGAAATTCACCTGATGACGCAAGCTTTGTACTTTGGCATTTAGCCACTGATTATACTGAACCCTAGATCAATCTAATCAGATTGATCTAGATTAAATTTAAAATGTCATTTCAGACCCTTTCAGAAATATCAATACTCTGCCAAGTTAAAGAACTGAGGTCAAAGACACATGCTTTAAAATATTTCTTCTTCTTAGAATCCTTCACTGTTTTGGATAAATATAGTCAGATATGCTTTATTCCTCAAAATAAAGCATCCATACATTTATGCAAAATATGAAAACAATACAGGACAACATATATTTATGACCTGTGTGATATTTGTATATGGGATTACAGATTATAAATAGGTTGGAACATCTATTAATCCCTTTGATGTGGCTCCTGATGGTACTTGATTTATTTGACATGCAATAAAATATGTTGGTAATGTGGTTTCACAATCTTTGTATCCATGAAGGTTGTCTGAACGTCTAAAGCAATTTGCCATAACTACAACAGGCCTGTACAGGAAGGGAGTCAGTCATTGTCATGTAGGATTTTAAACTCAGCAGGCACCATAAACACCTCAGTAAGTAAGGCAATGAATTGTCACTAATAATTTTCTGTTCTGTCATTCCACTGTAGTAAGGCTATTCATTAAACTCTTGTTCATTTTCTATTTTGCAATAAAAAATCACCACTTAACCTTCACCATCAGAATTAACTTAAATATAATTCTAAGATTTGGGGCAGTTAAATGTATTGAAGGCCATGTTGTATATGTTGACCTCGGATTTTTCTGCAAGGTTGCAGATGGTCTCAGTGGTTGCTTTGAATTCTGATTAAAATTCCCAGCAGGGCATAAAGACAAGCACATATGCACAGCAAAGCATGCAGCAAAATTACAATTAGAGACTCAGAGGAAGAAGATGAAAGTAAAAATTGGTGACTCAGGGGGAGACCACCTCAAATAGGGGCTGTCAGTCTGGGGGTCACTTGATTGTATTCACACGTGCACAAAAGCTCCAGACCAATGAAGGAAACTAACTCTGGTCCATTTAAAGCAGACCAATATTAAGAGCTTTTAAAATTTGTAGAAAATGTAATAAAAAAAGCAGGATAACCCCGATATTTATTATCACTTAACCACATCATAATGACGCATTGTTGTATCATAAGAGGAGCATGTGCAGAACGTCATTACTTGCATTGACACTACATTTCCACTGCTTAAGTCTCAGATGTTGATTGATTGCAAGTTACCATTTTCATGGCAAGTTTGAAAGAGCTGTCTAAGAGGCCCGGTGCAACCTTGGGGTCTGATAAAAGATTCAAAGAGGTCTCAAAAGAATTTTAAATCAATTTCTCCATTGTTGGGAAAACTGTCTACAAGTGAAGAAAATTAAAAACAATTTCCAACATGCCCAGGTCTGACCATCCAAGCAAATTTAACAGTAGATCCCAAGAAGTTGTTGGCCAACTAGACTTAATCCACCATGAATCCTAAAGGGTATCAGAGGATCCCTGAAGAAAACATAATAAAACAAATTAAAGCTAAAACCTAGGTGGCATCTGCAGCATGACCTACAGTGACTCTTAGCATAGTAGCAACTTCACTAAGAACAGATGGATAATTGAGAAAGCAAGTTTTCAGGTCTGAGCAAAAACCCAGATCTTGAACTTTATGAGATATAGGGGTGTGAAAATATTATGAAAGTGGTATGAAAAGATGTAAAAATGTACTTTTTCACACCTTGTCTAACTCTTTCCAGCTTCACTTTCTTAATCCTAAATCCGACAACCAAGTACCAGATTATGTTGAAGTTACTCAAATGGCTTATCAATAATATTTCGAATCAAGATGTTTTTTGGTTACATTTTCTGTTGATATGGTAATAACTCTTGGCAGAACAGGGGCATCCGGCTCAACTGTCATAACATATCCGCCATACAAATTTAGGGCGAATGTCTCCCATGTTTACAGAATTATAAGACAGTGAAGCCTGCAAATATAGGCCACTGCCTGTGCTGGGAACCAAAGTCTCTGAGACAATAAATCACCAAGACTTTTTCTTCCCCAAAAGTGACCCCTTGGATTGTTTGTCTTGAAGAAAATTACAACATTTTAATCTTGTTAAGCAACTATATAGCCTCTATAGGACATCAGTAACTATTTCTTCACACTGTTTAGCACATCACTACAAACTGTGAGGATTAATAATGTAGTAATAACGTGACTCAATTATTTATTTCTAATCCCTATGATAAAGTGTTACAATCTATTTTAACAATACTTAAACTGTGAAGAAATTTGTTGTATAGTCTTATTTTTCTATTTAGGGACTTCAAGCAGAGTATTTATTGAAAAGAACAACAAAATCATATTTGCCTGGTAGTGAGTTATTCCTATAGCAAAGACATGGGGATTTAAAAAAAAGGTAATGTGTTATAGGAAGTAAATGGTATGTGAAAATGCTGACAGAAGTTGTTATAAAAAGACTGAAACAACAAACATTATGTGAGTTTAACCTGTATTTCTGCTTTCCTGTGGCAATTTAGCCATTTGAATTTGAAGACAGAAAATATTGAAAAAGTTGGAATTAATTTGATATGCTTAATTTATGCTTTACTACTGTTCAATATTCATCTGTCTGATTTGTTAGTGGTTCCATTTATCAAAGGGAAAGAAAAGCTTGCATGTACCCCCTGGAAAAAAAGGCTCTAATTAAAACCCTTTTTTAGTATATTATCTAACTTTTAACTTTACAATTAACAGAAAAAATAGATTTCAATGTGGACCTCTGTTTCAAAATTCTGTTGTCTTCAGGAACTATTATGTAATATCATCAAGAGCTTACAATAATCTAAGGAAGCAGTGAAAAAAGCTTTTCTAAAATCATGATAGCAGCCATATGCAGTCTGCTTATAGTACAAAACCTAAACCCCAGGAGAGATGGGTATAAATTACACCAAAAACTCGAAAGCAAGAAGAAGACAGGTGCTCAGTGTAACACTGTGAACATAACGAACACAGTGCTTTTCAGAACCAGATGAATAGCAGCAGTTGCACAAAGTAACACAGTAAGCACTTAGAATGCAAAAGATAAATTCATACAGTACACATGCAAACTGCGAAATATATAATCTGTTCATGGTTTCACTGTAATCCATCATCTCAGGCTAAAGCTAAGCTGCACTAAGCATAAAGTAGGCAAAAAGGCCACAATTTTAAAGTCGCCGTGTCATTGCAGAAAACGCTGAATTTTAATAAGCAGAATTTAAGGTGGAACCATTTCACAAACTCTGTTATAATTGTCAGAAATATTTGACAAAGTCTAGAAGTGACCATGTTCCAAGTCATTATGCAAATTGGATTTAAATATCATAAAGATTACATTTTTTGTTGTGCTATTAAATTTATAGATGGTTTTGTGTGTCAGAGCTCTTTGAATCACTAAAATTAATTTCAGAGAGCTGGTTGATCAGTTTGTCTGGTGAGCTCAATTAAAGGAAATTTACTTTCCTTTAATTGTATGTTGCTGGATGTTCCACGTTATTAAACAGGCCACCGGTTTCAAGGAATATGGGAAAGAGAAAGAATCTCTCTGCTGACAAAAATCCTCAGATAATGTAGTGCTGTTTGACAAGGTATGAAAACATTAGATATTTAACCAAAACTGAAGCGTTATCATACTGTGAAGAGATTTGTGACTGATTCAGAACAAAGATGGTTTGTACAGATAAAGGCTACTGAGGAAGGTTTCTGTTAGACAAATCCATGGGATTAAGAGAGCAGCTGTTAAAATGCCCTTACAAAGCAGCAAACATTTATTTGAAGCTGCTGGAGCCTCTGGAACCTCAAGGTGGAGGATCCTCCTGAGGCTTGCGGTGCATGAACCGACCATTCAGCCCCCTAACCAGAGCTCACAAGCAGAGACAGTTGCTGTTAATTTTAAACAGACTTGTTCACTGATGACTGCTGTGCAACCCTGGATGTCCAGATGGACACAGTAGTGGACTAGTGGAGAATGGCCACCACATCCCAACATGCTGTGACGTCAGCAAGGAGGTGGAGGAGTCATTTTTGGGCCAAAAACATGGGGGGAGAGAGAGAGAGCTGGTCGGCCCCTTTAGAGTCACAGAAGGTGTGAAAATGAGAAAAGTATATGGACTTTCTGCCTAATCAGAAAGTCATGGTTCAAAAAGAAGAGCCGTATCTTCAGTAGCAAAATCACCTTCATGCATGACAATGAATGCTGTAAGGAATACCACTGTGTCATTGGCTGCTATGGGCATTAAAGGGAAGAAAGTCATGGTAAAGGCCCTTTAAGTGAACAACTATTCATCTTTTCCTTTTCAACCAGACAAAAGTTAATATCCTGCTATCTATGCCTATTAGACAAGAAATATGTTGAGACTAAATATACAAATGAAGTTTAAAGATCTCTCCTCCAGTTTACTAAAGTAAAATAGTATTTAAAAACTAAGCCTTTAAAAGAAAAACTTGAAGTAACTCCACTATGCTTCTTGTATTTCAACAACATTGACCTGAGCTCACCATATATTTCCATAAATTGGATCTATTTGCTTTGTAAAATGCCTGGAGATGACATTTATTGCAAATCAGTCCTACATAAATAAACTGAAGTGACTTAAATTACTTTGTTGTGCCTCCTTGCTATCTGAAGCAGGACGACTTCATAAAACTGTATCACCTTTCCTCACAGCCTGAATGAACAGCAGACTTCTGTTAAATCTCTTCTTTCATCTCTGTGTTCCTTTGACTTTGCTTAATTGATGTTAAAAACAGCCAAGCTAGTAGCTAAGAGTATTTCTCTCAGTAACAGCATTCAAATTAAAAACTGTTCCCTCAAAATGATTTTGATTTGGTAAGGTTCACATTGTGAGTCAGTTAACTCTTTTTAATTTTCAAAAACAATATAAGAACCCCTTTTGATTGTTGGACCTGAATTAGTCTGAGTATGTGACTTGATCGTTGCAGGAAAAGTGAGCTGCAGAATCAGAAGTCCATTTTTTTTTCTTTTGTCAAACTGACTTTTCACTGCATCCTTTAGCTTAAATATGCCTTTTGGAAAGATTTCCCCTTCCATTCTATAGCAAAGTCACATGATGCAAATCAAAAACAAATTTTCAGGATTACTGCATTACTGCAATTACTAAATCTTCAGAGACATGTGTGCACTTTGATGTGCACGAAGTTAACTTCATGCACATCAAAGCTGGGTAGCATATTTTTCTTTTCAATAGAACTAAGCTTTTTGTCTTATCAAATTCCATCACAATACAACAGCAAATATAATTTAGCATTTGTTTTCCTACTGCTTTTGAATTCCTAAAACTTCACTCATGAAATGAAAATAACCAAATCTTATTATCATGGCAGCTGGCATGCACATTTGAGTCAATACTGCATTTAGACTCACATCAATTAATCCAGAAGGAGACAGAATTCATCTTTAATTCAGGTTGAAAGCACTTCAGACACGAATATAAAATCTTGAAATCCTAAGAGTATCAACGAGAAGCTGTGAAGCAGTTCCGACTCGCCCGGTGACGTGTGTAATCGAGGTGGCAGTTGGTGCCACCTCATGAGAAACACACGGAGAAGAGGCATGATTCCAGTTCATGAGTTAGAATAGAGTCAGCAGACGGTTGAACATATGTAGCCTTCGATTGTAGGAGGAAAGAGGAAGACCTGCATCAGAGTCTGTGACATGATTACATCCATTTCGGCTTTACAGCGGAATGTTGCTTTAAAATCTCAGCTGTGCAAATTGGGGGCAGGCAAAATCACCATGCGTCTAAAAGAAGGGAAAAAGGTGTTTTCCTTGCTGAAAATAGACACTGGTACTTGGTCAGCTTTTTAATTAATTTGATCAACTACTTAGGCAGCAGTTGCTTTGGGGCCTCTGACCAATATTCATGAATCTTGTAGATATGAAGTGGTCTTTATCTGCTCCTGAAGGGAACAAGTGGCTTTTCGCTACTAAATAGCCCACTTTAGTGCCTCAGCTTATTTCTTCCTGTGTCTTCCTGCTTTAAGGTGTTAAACAGGTCTAAGCTTTATGATGATTTATCACAGAAAAATAGCTGCTTGCAGTGGTCACAAAAAAAAACAAACAACAGAAGCCATAGGAAACCTTGAGCCAAACTTGAAGAAAGCTGAGAAAAGCTGTTGAGCTGTGTTGCATAATTCAGATGAATTTTATCCCATTCTTCTTTAGCTTGTAGTTACTGTATTAGCTGGTGACCTCAAATCCTTCTGAAACTTGTCTGTTGGATTAAGCTCAGGAATTCATTTCGCTGTTCCCACACAGTATCTTTTTCTTATAATCCTGTTATGGCTTCATTTTCCCTTGCTTGTGTTGATCAGAAGTGATAGTTCCATCAATAATGGCAAACTGCCCCTGCCCTGAAGCAGAAATTTATTAATGGATGAAATAGTGCTTTATGTCAGAATGCAATCTTTTCTTTCCCACAAACATAATGGCTCTCATTTTGACAAGAAACTTGTGAATTGGTCTTACAGGTTCAACAGAACAAAAACATTCCTGGAATATAAATGAGATCCTGATCAAACAAAGAGGTGGCCATGTTCTTTTTTTTTTTTCTCAGAATAATGAATTACTTTTTGCAGTACTGTGATGTATATCATTGTTGTTCAGTACCTTTCCTTTGGTGTATTCATAAACACTTAACTTACACCCGCATGTTAAGGGCACTTTGTCACTTGAAGACCCTGAGATCTTTTGAAAACTCAGATATAATTTGTATATATTTTAAACATTGTAATTGTTTTGGTTGTGTGTAATTCAGAGTAAATACGTGCATGTACAGTTTAGCAAAAAACAGTTCATATCCCCGCAGTATTAGCATTTTAGAGCTGCCCATAAATTGACAGAGATCCATCCATCCATCCATCCATCCATCCATCCATCCATCCATCCATC
>VMRN01000031.1:3003119-3032035 GCA_010277015.1 Poeciliopsis turrubarensis
CATCCATCCATCCATCCATCCATCCATCCATCCATCCATCCATCCATTTTCCTGTTGGTTTCTTACTTTCTCCTGTGTCACTTCATGCTTTCCCATCTATTTCTTCTAAATTCCTATCATTGATTTTTCAATCCACATTCACTGCCCTGAATCAGATCTTTTACCGTCTCAACATAGGTGTGCTTGCCATATGTCCACCTCTTTGACTCCACAGCTTTTCTGGCCACCGTATTTCTGGAATTTCTAACTCTGTCCACAAACGTGTGTAATCAACCTCTTGGAACTGAGTACCAGCCATTCTTGCAGTGTGGAGTGTTTAAATAATTACTTAATCCAGTCCAATTCTGTTATTTCAAACACTCATCTGAATGAAAGGGCTGATCATCTGAAACTGAAATAATCTTTATCTTACTCATGTAAGATAAAGATTATTAAAGCATAATGCACCACTTGCATGACAAACCACTTTCTCCTGATCCACTCCCACCCCAACATGTACTGATGGTTTAGTGAAGACACACCTACATCCTTAGTTTATTTCTATATTACTTAAATGATGAAGAAGGTCCATAAAATCAAAATCTTTCATAATAAATGTACATATAAATAAGATAAGCAGTTCCAAACAAAGCTTATCTTTTCAACTTCTGTAAGGTGCTGCCAGAAATATTTTATGTATCTTTAGTGAAGCTTTATTTCTTTCTTATAAGTAAGACAGAAATAAAGTTTTACTTAACTTGACAATTCATCTATCTTTGCTCTTTAAATACAAGTTGGTGGGATTTTTTTCATTGCTGACTGAAGTACAATTCATAACAAAGAGAACACTAACTGAAACTGTGCAGAGTCAGCACTATTGAATTAAAAAGATGGAGCCAGGCCTGTAAACAAATGTATGCAATGCTGCATCTCTGCTTTCTAAGAGATTATTTATCAAGGTCTGGTTATGCATAGCTTTTTTTCAAATTGTTGATGTCAAGCAAAAGCCATTATTTCCCTTTTAGTATTTCATTTTATTATTTTATTAATTTAAGTTAATTTAAGTTAAATAAAGTATCAAAAACAGCATGTGACTTTGGCCAAACACCAATGGGATTACATACAACAAAGAGTTTTTTCTCTGTTCTACTTTTGTAGAAACAAGATTTTTGTCTGACCATTACAATTATCTTGGTGTGGTTTAGTTACCATCTGTTATCTTTTTCTATTTAAATCTTCTAATTTCCTGTGAGGTTACCTTAGGCCATGGAAACCTGTGCATTAAATTAACCAAAACATGAATAGCATCTAATTTTGAATAGATCACTTGTATGTTAGTAGACTGAAGACTTGAATAATTTGAGGAATTGAAAAAACGATTTGCATACGCATTAAAGTCAATGTTCTTCATGCATAAGAACAGCAAAAAAAGTCAGAAGCTTGACTTCATGAATAAAATATTCACTGTAAAAAAGTTTCCCTCTCACTTTATTGAAATAAGTTCCTTTTGCCATTATCTTTTTTGCACCAAGACAGTTCATCATGGGTTGTTAATTTCTTTTAGCACCAACATGGTTTTTTAAGATTGAAAGTCACCTCTGTTTTCAAAGTTCTACTAAAAACTGGCTTTCACTAACATGTTAAGTCGAATGTGTTTGTGAACAACGCAGCTAGAATACAAAATTACAAAATGAAGTGCAACTTAAAGTAGCTTTTCATCAAGGGTCTACATATTTAAAGTAAGTTTTTTCTAGTTCTATTTAATAATGCTTTACATGGATGTATGTGTGCTGAGTACTGAGAGCAGGTGGTAAGTGGCAGCCTGGGGATTACTGTCGGGACAAATAAATAGGTCTGAAATAGGAGGGAGGATCTCAAAAGATAGATGGATTTTCTAATGATTTGCACCTGGCACAAAACTGTTTTTGTAATGAGTGTTCCTGTAGGAGTCACTCAAGTGCCAAATTGGTACCTGGAAGATGCTATAATTATTTATCACTTTACATCACTATGATATCAAATGGAATTTTAGGACTTAGATCTTAAAATGATCAAGAATTCATACCTGTGTTTATTTATACACAGATATAGATTATAGGTTTCTACAGATGCACCGATGAATCAATAACTCAGAATTGTCTTTTTCTCTTTTTCTATCAGCTCTAATCAGTGATTACTTGCATTTAAAAAACTTCTCTCTTTTATGCAAATTTAATTTTGCTTTTGACAACATTTGGTGTAAACAAAAACAAGATGCCAGCAAAAACTATGTCTGGTCCAGCTGCAGTTGAAACCAGCTGCAGCAAATTACAATCACATAAAGAATAAAAACTGAGTGAGAAGGGAATGACTGAAGTCAACACCAGGGTGAGACACTTTAAAGCACCAACCAATGGATGCAAAAACCATACCAGATAAAGAAAGGCAACAATTAGGACCTTCTAGAATTTTCACTCATCATCAGAAATCTAACAATGACAGACAAGGTCTTCTTCCAGGATGGAGATCTTTTACTTAAAGCCTCAAAACAATTAATATTTTTACTTGAATCAATTCAATTTAAGGAGTTGTGATATCTCAATATGACATTTTTAAGCGTAGCAATGCCATTAAAATAACTTCAGTGGTCCATACTAGCACAAGAGCCAGGAGGCTGAACAACCCTGAACAAATCACAAGGCCCCTCAGTGCTGAGCAGAACCACTAGATTAATGACTGAAGTAGCTGTCAGAAAGCCTCTGAGAGGTTTTTGTCAGAGGTACAGTCCAAAGACACAATCCATTAAATTGAAACAAAACAGCCTTTAATTAAACACAAAGATGAAATAACATGGATAAAATAGGACACAAGTCCCATTGGTGGTAAGTGTCAGACAATGCTGTTATTTAGCATTTTGTGGAAAGGAAAGTCCACCGAGAATTCTAGAGAAAAAATTTACCTTCTCAGGAAATGCTGTAAATGAAATCTTGAGGAGCTATTGGGCTACGGAGACAGCATTCAGTTCTGGACCCAATTCATTCACAAATCAGCAGATCCCCATGACTGTCAGAGGTTGTCTTCGCACGAAATCATGATTCTGCCGGCATCAGCAAAAAACCTCTGATCCGGTTCAGATCTGAATGAACAAAGAATTTCTTCAGAGTCAAATGCAATATTGACAAAGCACTTGTGGATCACCTTTCTGACCCACATCTGTAATCTAGATCATTCTGCTAATGGGCCGGGCCCGTTTACAGGCCTGAGCCAAATGCTAATTTAGATTTGTCCCAGAGCCAATGTAGATAACTTTTGGTGTCTGGATGGTTGAGACAAACTATGCTGTTCCCTCTTCAAATTATTTTCCTACTTCAGAAAGTCT
Source organism: Poeciliopsis turrubarensis (assembly GCA_010277015.1). Classification (NCBI taxonomy): domain Eukaryota; kingdom Metazoa; phylum Chordata; class Actinopteri; order Cyprinodontiformes; family Poeciliidae; genus Poeciliopsis; species Poeciliopsis turrubarensis. The sequence continues at coordinate 3,006,457 of VMRN01000031.1, forward strand.
CTCCTGGAATGGTAGACTGACATCTGAGGAAATGTGGCCTGAACACTTTTTACTACAATCCTTGTGACACTTCAACTCAATTTGTTGTTTCAGTGCACAGGGAAGGGGGGGGGGGGGGGTGAGATTTATATGGGATTCTGCTGCTAACTCTGATAAAAACACACAAAAAAGGCTTGTACACCACAGAACACAACTAGGTGCCTAATTAATGCACCAAGGACCTCGATGCAATTACAGTTAAATGGACGAATGGATATTTGGGCCAAAGCAGTTTATCCACAGTATGGTTCAGCACCTGCTACCTTAGCCTGGTGCACATGTGTGTGTGCCTCATTGCAGTTGGTGTATTAGTTTTACTCCAAGCTCTATCCGGTGGCCTTACTCTATTTCTGAGGCTGGATGCATTCACCCTTGGGTGATTGGTTCAAGTTTTGGGCCAAATGCAACAAAACAAACAGCTGAGTTTCATTGCGTCATTTTGGATCCAACAGGAGCTTCTCTAAAACACACAGAGCACATCAATGAGGCGGTGAAGAGATGACGTATGAGTTGGACAATAACAGCCACCCTATTACTGTAGCTATAACAGCTTTCACAGCAGACATATTGTGTTGTCATGGCGTGGAAAAAAACACTTAAGGATAACACTGGAAAAATTAAGTTTCTTTTTTTGCTCCAATGAAGCTTCAAAGGGATGGCTTCATGTAAGTTCCAGACACAAGGTGCTATTTTGTAGTAACCATATTCTTAATAAAATCCTGCAAATATCAAACATAATGTAGCAGAAATTTTACTTTACAGTTTGAGGTCTTAAAATTGGCTGTCTCTTCAAGAAGCTCTTGTTCTTTCCAACACTGCCTACAGTACATTATCACAACAATGCTTTTTCCACTCTGCCATGTACCTCAGTTCTTAGGCGAATTGGACTGAGAAGTAGTTTGTGTAATAGCTCAGCAGACTTGTAGTTCTGCCAGGTATTTGTTAATTGTTGCTGGATAGTGTGGAAGAGCTGAGTGGAAGAGCTGGAGGAGGGAGGTTTTCTGTGGGAAATTCATCTTGGAGACTGAATCTCCAAGGAAGGACTCTGTGAAAATAGAGTATTTAGGCCGTCCTGAATGGCTGTCAAGGGAAATTCAAGGATTTTTCAAACATGCATGAACAACTCAAGGTAATGCTCCAGGTATGTTATTGATGACGAGATAACATTATAACATGACACAAAGCTCAAAAAGTCGATTTTGCATAATACCTCACATTAAAATTAACAAGCAAATAAAACAGTATGACATAAAAGGAAGTCATTATAAATACATAAGATTCCATCTCAATTGCAATATAACATGAATGGCCTGTGTAGTTGTACATGCAAAACGGCTCTCTATTGTCACTCACTTTTCTGGGTATGTCTGACTCATCTGGCATAAAGAAAGTAAATCTAAATGGTGATTGGGTTTTATGTGAATGTCTAATGACAATACCAAAGCTCTCTCTTCCCTGCAAAGGCTGAACGATTGTAATTTCATACTTTTGCCTTTCTATTTTCTTCAAATAATTTTGTTGTCACTGCCACTAGATTATATCTAACACACTAGAACTTGCTTGCTTTTATAGCCTCTATTATTTGTGTTTGTAAATATACTGTGAGTCTTTTTTCACATTCTTTTCACTATGGGTTAGAGAAAAAGATGCTCATAATGCTGAACCATTTGATGTGTTTCTTACAAATATCAGCAGAATATTTGTAAGAAACACATCAACGTGCCCGGACACCTCACCAGGGAGGCATCCAGGAGGCATCCTGACCAGACGCCGGCGCCACCTCAACTGGCTCCTCTCCACATGAAGGGGCAGTGACTCTGCTCTGAGTCCCTCCCGGATGACCGAGCTTCTCACCCTATCTCTAAGAAAGAGCCCAGCCACGGGGGGAAACCCATTTCGGCAGCTTGTATCTGCAATCTCGTTCTTTTGGTCATGACCCAAAGCTCATGACCATAGACGAGGGAGGAAACATAGATCGACTGGTAAATTGACAGTTTCGATTTTTGACTCAGCTCTGAGATGGGGAGCAACAAGTATGCCCACTTCCACCTGATGCCTCTCACCGTGGGCAACTCCAGAGTGGAAGTATGTTCTCCAGGAGAATTGTTCCAGAACCAGACCCATGCGTTGTGGTGAGACCAACTATCTCTAGCCGGAAACTCTCAACCTCACAAACTCTCTCCGACTCCTTCTCCACCATAGAGGTGACATTCCACGTCCCAAGAATCAGCTTCAGCAACCGAGGATCGGACCGCCAGAGCCCCTCCCTTAGCCACCACCCATCACACAGTGCACCCAACCCCTTTGGCCCCTCTCACAAGTGGTGTGCCCATGGCAGGAGGGAACCTATGTCTCTTCTTCGGGCTGAGCCTGGCCGGGCTCCATGGGAGCCACCAGGCACTTGCCATCGTGCCCCCCTCCAGGTCTGGCTCCAAAGTGGGGCCCCGGTGAACCGTGTCCGGGCAACACCAAGTCCAAAATTCTTGTCCATCATAAGGGGTCTTCAAGCTGCACTTTGTCTGATTCCTCACCTGGGACCTGTCTGCCATGGGCGACCCTGCCAGGGTTATAAAGCCCCAGACAGCATAGCTCCAACGCAGGCAGCTTTATCCATGGGGAATATTTCTCTCGGTTTCAGAGAGGCAGCGAGAAAAGCTCCCTCCTGCCTCTGATAAGTTACGAATGAGCAAAGAAGCTGAATGAGTGAAGTTCTGTTACATAAGCACATTACTCCATGCCTGCATGTCCAGCTTGCTCACATACACACATAAAAGCAACACTGAGTTGCATTCTGCTGCCTGCAGTCTATCATTAACCTTGACAGTATTTCCACTGTGACCCCACTGCTGTTCATCAGTACCTTTTAGACTGAAATAAGTTAAATATCAATACAAGGCCTGATGTGTGTCAGAAAGTAAATTATTAAGATTCCTTATGTGACTTTTTCTCTTCTGATTAACATGGTGTATTTACTCAGCAAGCTCAAAAAGATGATGAAGCTTCAAATTCTATTATAAATCTTCTACTCTAATTAATATTCTTATTCTCGTTATTCCAGCTGTTTAAATTCTTACGTCCAGTTGAGGTATGTGATCATGTGAAACAACTGCAGAATTGGTGTCTGTTTTATGGTTTTTACTGTAGTTTGTGTAATTTTGTAGAAAATTCAAGGGCAGCCATTTTGACTAAAATATCAAATATTTTTGCAAAGTCTCCAACACATGGTTGATTCACCTTTTTGCAATTTTACAACCTTGTAGCCATAAACTTCAGTGTTTTACTGGGATTTAGTGTGACTGACCAACACAAAGTTGTGAATACTTTTCCAGGAAAGGAAAGTTTCAGATTTGCTTACTAATAAAAATGTGATATTTTTCACAGAGTGACTGATAAATAGACCATCAGGCCACATGAAATATGTGAAGGTAACAGGATTTTTGATGATTTTATGGTTTTGCCTAAACAAACATTGTAACAACAACACCCAGTCTAATCTGGAAAACACTACAATCTCACTAAACCTAAAATTTTCCAAACGTTAAGATTTTTCAAAAATGTCTAGACCTTCTCGATCAAACATGGCACTCAAGCATTGTTTGTCTCAATGAATCTTTCTCTCACATACAATTATGCAATGTATGTTAGTGTTCTTTAGTGTTTTAGTGTTAAAAATGGAGATGCACCTTATGCTTCCCATGTGTAAAACTATTTACCCTACAGTACAAAAATAGACCAATCCTGCTGTTTTCTATGGGTTCTTTTTCACTGGTTTGTTTTCATTCACTTATTCTGGATTCGTTGTCATCTCCTACAATTTCTTCTGAATTGAAGTTTCAAAATATTGTCTGCTGCGCTTCCATTTTTTGCCATCTATTCATGTACTACTGTATTAATCTCACTGCTTGGCTTTTTAGTGGTCCAGTATAACCAGTTGCCTCACACTTAGCTTGTGAATAGCTGAGCCCAGAATTTCCTCTGAATATCACGAATGCTGAAAGTATTACCAGTGGTTTTTGTGCCACAGTTCGAGAACCATAGCCATAAAGTATTTATATATATTTGATTTAAATACAGAGGAGCAGCATGCTAGTCTGTTCAGAGTAGATTTCCACCTTTCTCATGATTCTACAAGACAGTTTGACTCAGAGGTCACAGATTTTGTCAAGGCTTTCAGAGGAAGTCATATTGATTTATGTTAAGTCCTGCCTTCAGGTTTAATGCTGACGACACAACTTCTGACCTTTCTAGATGATGATATATTATTGATCACTTTTTCCAGCATGTAGATTCTTCAACTGTTAATTATTTTGCTTATTACAAATCTTTAAAATATATAAAAGATTTAGAAATCTGTTCAGAAGTTTATGTAGGTACCAAGAGCGTGAATGTCGTTTGGGACTCTGGGAAGTATTCAAGCATTCATCTGAATACTTAATTTAATAGCATAAAATGATTATGAAAACTTCTACAAATAAAAAAAAAAAACAATTGTTTGCACAGTTTTAAATTGATTGTAGGCTTATTTTTTCTGTAATCCACATATGATCCTATACTCATAGGATCAGATATAAATAAATCCCCCCCAAGTAAGATTTGGTAGATTTACAACTTACAACCAAATCTTTTTGTAGCAATGTTATACAAAAACATGTTGTGTTGAATATTTGTCAGCTTCTTTTGGTAGAATTGTTATAGTTCATTTAAATTATGATTTTTGGGGAATGATAGTGCTTTAGACATTTTCAAAGGGATAGAGGTGCTTGCAGAAATGTACTGTCAGCCTCCTTTATCATTTCCAAAACCAGGTTTATGGTTTATGGTTATGCTTAGAACACCAAAGTGTATCCAAGGTGTTGCCAGTTTTCAAACTGGGAGATTGTCCAGCTTTTCCTCACTTCTACTGGTAACTGTTTTGGTCAGCTTAGACAAAATTGGGTGATCCAAAATGGAAATGATTCCATACACATCATAACTGGTCTGATAGACAACAGTTCATGCTTCCTGAAATTGCCTTGCAAAACCTTTAACCTCAAACATATTGAAATGTTTGTGTTAAACATTTGCCAGATAAGTGCATGGAATCCAAATCTGTTCAGTAAACTTTACCAAATTCTCCAACTTGTTATTCTGCACTAACAAGTTGGATGGACCATAACTTTGATGTCCAAAGTTATGCCACATAACTTTGGACATCTAATCCATGAAGGATCACGATTATATTGACACAAATTTAATCTAGTTCAAAATGTTTATGCTCATGTTTACAAAATTCTAAATTAACTGGGTTTTATTTGAGAAGCAAATTCAATGACAAGTATTATGTATGAGTGACTTTAAAAAGTTAATGCCTCTTAAAGTCATCAACATTTAGAGACACTGTTTAAGAATGTCACCCTATGATCAACTGTGCCTTTGTTTGCACCCAAATTTAGGTTTGCTAATCAGGCATAAAGGATGAGAGGGAGAAGAGGAAGAGGAAGAGGTCGAGTCAGCTGTGAAGTGACCATCAGGTTATGTAAATGCAGACTAAAGGCAGTGAGGACACCACGCTTTGGGAGCTGGAAAAAAATATGCGTCACCATGCAAAATCAATTTTTATCGATCTTCTGCAGTGGCATTACCATCCAATACCCACTGAGAGTCAAAGGTATACTGCCCAAAAAAACAGGAAAAATAACACATCAAAAACAAATGAAAAAAGAACATACATACATGTTTATTTTACAAGAAGGGCACATTTGTTTTTTTTTTTGTCTTTGTACAAACTGTAAACTAAATATTTCTCAGGGTTATAATTTTTGACATCACTTTCATGGATCAACACCAAAAACATGTAAGTTAGTACACAAATTCTCAGTGAACTTCGCATGTTATCGTAGATTTTAATCCCACACTTGAGAAAACATACAGCATGTAAGTCTGCTACACACATTAAGGATTCTGAAAGATAGAAAGCACTTGTGTTCATCACAACTACATTTTGAACATCATTGTACAATACTGTATCCCTGCAAACCCCAACCCTTATTACTGCCATTAACTGTTCAAATAGTTATTTTGTATTTTTTTACATGAAACTTGCTGACCGAGGTTGAGGTAGGGACTCTGTCATTAAGTCAGACAGTTAAATGAGGTGAAACATCATTGCTAAAATGGCTCCATACTTGCAGCGCCTGGCCACTCGTTTTAGGAGGACAGAGAGATTCTGCACTGTCAGATTTGTTAAAGTTGTCATTCGTCACTGCTAGAACACTGATGGAGAGACTATGGACTGTCACCACAGCCATAGCTCCTTCAAAGGAACTTGTAGGGCCTCCCAGAGGAAATGCTCCACATCAAGCAAAACATTTTGCTTCTGGGAGTTTTGCACTGACATCGGCATTCTCCAAAATCAAAACAGGGCAAGCTAGAGAGATGATTCACAAAGCTGACAAGGTGAAGGCTCATGAAGAGGGCTGGGGGGAGAAGTGGGGTTATACAGAGTCAAAAAACAATAAAGATCCTTTCAAATGAAGGTTTTAGTAAACCATCATAGGTTTACCAACTGCATGTATAAAAAGACGTCACAAGAAAGGGCAAATTAATCTTAGTGTCATCAAGAGTCCCCACATATCCCAACGTTCAGCGTATAAAACACTGGTTATGTCACAGCATATGCTAAAAGTACATCCACATTCAACCAGACATGAGAACTTTGGCAAAAAAAGAAAGAAACAGTATAAATACAGGTAAAATAACCAGTCGAGCTTTGATTTAGGACTTTGATTTGGCGCTTTAATTTAAATTACAAAATAAGAAAGCAGTCAGCTCTGGTTGCTGAACTATAAATCTAGTATTTGTTAACATCATGAACGCTCATCAAGTCGACAGAGGCAGTCAAGAGAAAGAGACGAAGAAAGAAGGAGCTGCTGGGAGCAAAGGGAAAGGGAGGAGTTTGAGGAAATGCCCACCCGAAGGCCGTTTTCTTTCATGTCCGGCTCTGATGGATTGTACACACGTCATGTTTTATCGCTTGTTGTGGCCGGGATGTGTTTGGAGATAATTACAGAGAAAAAAATTAAATGAACTGGTGATGAATGAGCATGCTGTGGATGATTGTTTGCTAAAGTAATGGGTTACAAATTATAAGGGATTGTTCACAGTTTATGGCACTTTGTTTTTCTGTTGCCACTCTCAACATGAGAGAAGGTGCTAATCCAAATTGAGTCCGAAAACATCAAATCCTAACCTGATGGAGCAGAGCACATGGGAAGGCACAGAGAAGCAGTGAGGACAATGAGGTGCTTTTGTGACACAAGCCAAGCAACATATTGAGCTAAAAGCTTTCCCCCCTCGCTTTGGTGCCATCCAGATAGCATTGGATTTTCCAATGCAGGAAAATCAAATGCTTTATTCAAGACCAATTGCCTTGTATTGGATTGGTTCTTCCTTTCTCTGATGTGCAGCAGTTTTACGCCATCATGGGCACAAACATGCGGTGAATGAACTGCATGCAATCTGGAAAACACAGTGGCGTAAACCGTGTCTGGACTGCTGAATATTTTTAATACAAACTAGATATTTCAAAGTTCTTTTTTCAACTTGAGATTCTTAAATAATTAAATATTCTAGGTTTAAGTCTAATTTTAATGTTATGGTAAAAAAGTATGGTCTAAACAATTATTAAAAACTATTTGATCTGTGAGAAGCACTTCATACAGACAATGGAACAATTTTGAAATCTGTCTTAGTTTGTCCTAAATCAGCTTACATTCTTAAAATATAAAACAGAACATGTTAAAAAAGTTTTGCTCTAGGGGAAAATTGTAATCTAGAAAAAAAAAAACAATACCACTGTTTTTGAAAATATTTAGCATAAGTGCCAATGTATTTCACAGGATTACTATTATTATAATAGTAATCTTATTATTTTAATAGTAATCCTGTTTAAAATGCCAGAAAAAAACACCTGTTTTGTAAAGATATATCCAGAGAAGTGTGGCTCAGGTTTTTGACCATTACAGTGAAATTTAGATTGAAATCGAAACTGTCTTGGTCATGTCAGCTCCTGTCTGTAAATTTTATGTGACCTGTGCTGGCCTGTTGTCAGAACATTTTTGTTTATAAATCAAGTTAGTTCATATCTGGTTGTTCAGGAAGAACTACATCTGATCACAATGATGGAAAATAAGTGAAAATACAACTTCTTCCCAGGGCAGCTGCATTCTAATCAGCAGCATCTGGACTATTATTCTATAATAAGTACTTAATGTTTTGCTCCTGTGGAATATCCCTATTTATTCCTAATTAGTCCTAATTTGGGAGTGTTTTCCAAGTGCAGCTGTGCAAAGACGCAAAACATGTCCGACAGCTCAGGGCTAATCCACATCACGGTGCACCGTCTGCGACTTCACCTCTACAAAACTAAGCGACTCTGTCACACTGCATGCTCCACATAACCACTACAGCACAGTATGGCTCCCAGCTTGAGCAATTTATGAATCTGATATCTGCAAGTTTGCAAAAGGTCAGTAAGTGTCATGTGTTTCAGCTTAGTGAACTTGTATCCCTGGCTTCTCTGTATGAGTGCAATAAGCATTTAATTTCATTAAATTGTCTTTATGTGAGCCAGATGTATTTACCAAGGGAAAAACCATCAGTACCACTCAAAGTGGGCAGAAAAAGTAGTTAAAATGGAGGACTGCCAAAGGAGACTGTGAGGAGAGTGCAGACAAGAACACAAACATTGAAAGAGTTGATGCGCAGGTGCAAAAAAAGAAGACTGTTGACAAAATGAGAAAGAGGGGCATCGTGAAGGAGAATGGGATTTGCAGACTGAGCAAACAAGAACAGGAAAATGAAGATGAGAAAAGAATAAATGACTGCTTAATAAGCAGCAGGGGGCGGGGGGATTAAGCAAACAAGAGGAGGAGGATGTAGAAAAGAAATGCAGCAAAGTTTTAGGAAAGAATTTGATCAGAAAAAGGGTACAGGAGATGAAAAAGAAAACATTATTTTCAAAACTTCCTTGTCTCTCTCTGACGACACATCATCTGGACATTTTACATCACAACCTTAAACCCGAGATTGGATTCAAATAGAGCTTTTTAGGCTTGACTTATAGAAAAGTTACTTTGGCATTTTACAGAAATTTAAATAGTTAAATAAATAACCACTGCAATACAGATGTAAATTTTGCAATAAAACCACCATTGCTAAGATACTGAAGAGTCGAGCAAAAAAGTAACAAGCAACTAATTTTACTGCACCTGTTTAATCCACATTGCTCTTTCTTTCATTTAACACCTATAAAGCACCTACCTACATGATATTTCTCTAATACTACATTTTCCTCTGCTGAATATAATGTGTTTAAGTCCTTCCAGAGTAGTGTCAATGCTGAGCTGTACAGTACACTTGAGCAGATGTATACATCCAAGGAGATATTTCAAAGATGTATGCATATGCACTGTTTTTCTGCTTTAATATACATGTTATCAACATTTATCATCAAATAAAAGGATTTCATCCTCAAATGCTGAAAGTATTTTGCAGATAGTTATATCCTGGATAAAGTGCCTTTACTTTTTGACATTCTGTAGGTTTTTCTATGTGGATTTTTATTGACAGTCCAGAGTCCTGTCACATTTTTTTTCTATCAGGCATATTCTTGGAGATCCTTGTCCTGGTTGTTTGTTTTAGGGTCCTCCATGAGCTTTGATCCATCTTTGCAAAGGTATCCTCAACATGACACAGCTTTGTGTTGCCCGTTCTGTGTGATGGGATTGATCTTTTCCAGGGTTACCTCGGTATCACTGTCTAAATTCCCAGAAATGGCCGGGGAGGGTTTCTCCAGGGCGTTGTTTACTATTCCAGCCTCAATCTCGCCTCCACATCCATCTTTCCTCTGTAACTCGTCCTCCTGACACTGGATGCTGTGAGGAATCACATAACTTGCAGCGTTGTTCCCTTCCTTTGGGATGTGACTCTTGGGCTGATACTGAGAGTTAGGGTTGGGCACGGTGGCTGCCATGTTGTTGTTAATGCTGACGATCTCGATGGCGTTGCTCCCCGGGCACAACCGGTGGCAGCCCAGGAGTATGGAGAAGGCCTTGCGGAAATCTGCATTGAAGGCATAGATGATGGGGTTGAGAGAGGAGTTTGCCCAGCCAAACCACACGAACACATCAAAAGTGGTAGAGCTGATGCAGAAGAAGTCTGCGGACCCATCTGGCATGTTTGGTTCGCAGAAGGGAACCATGCAGTTCAGAATGAAAAACGGCAACCAGCAGCACACAAACACACCCATGATGACCGAGAGCGTCTTTAAGACTTTGGTTTCCCGTTTGAACGACATTTTGAATGAGCTCTCGCTCTCTATGTTTGAACTGTTCCCCATACTGCTATGTCGGTTTTTGGCATTCTCTGCTGCACGTTCCAGGGCAGATATTCTCCGTATTTGCTTCTGGGCAATGCGGTAAATCCGGGTATAGGTGACGAGCATGATTGCTACAGGGATATAGAAGCTGATGAGGGAGGATGAGATGGCGTACGTCCTATTAAGGCTAGAATCACAGTTATCAGGGGGCAGTTCACTGGGGTATGTACCATTTAACTCTGCATAGCTGGTGGTCTCAGCTTTGTGCCAGTCTAGCTGAACAGGAATGAAGGAGATGAGTACAGAGAGGGTCCATGCTACACTGATCATCAGGCACGCCACTTTCGGAGTCATTTTGCGTTCATAGCGGAACGGGCTGGAGATTGCCCAGTAACGATCAACACTAATAACACACAGGTTCAAGATAGAGGCAGTGGAACACATGATGTCAAATGCTACCCACACATTGCAGAATGCCCCAAATGGCCAAAACCCCATGATCTCTGTGGCTGCCTTCCATGGCATCACCAAGATAGCCACCAGAAGGTCCGAGATGGCCAGCGAGATTACAAAGAAGTTGGTGACCTTCGACCTCAGGTGTCGAAACTTGGTGACAGCTACACACACCAGGGTGTTGCCAAGCAGTGTGGTGAAGATAAGCAGGGAGAGAAAGCATCCTGTCAAAACTCGCTTGGACGAGTCCCTCTCTGGCGTGAGCTGCTTGCCGTCTCGTACTGTTGAGAAATTCTGATCCATTGTTTGTAATCGCAGCACTAATGCAGTGAGAGAGGGAGGGTGGGCGAATGGGGATGTTAGCAATCACCCCATCACATCCCCAACCTGCAGCAGCTGTGATTCTGCTGGAGTTTTTTTACACAGATGGTGGAGATGCAAACTGTCTGGGTACCAGCTCTCTCTTGGACTGGGTCATCCACTGGCTGCTCGTCACAAAAAACATTTTTGTGCAAGTGCAGCTATAAATTTTTTAAACTTTTCTCTTCAGAAATTTCCTTTGCAAAAATCCCCAGTCCACTGATTCCCGCAGCAGCAGTAAAAGCAGCAGAAGCACAGACAGTCGACATTCTAGTGTGTAGAGGGGGAAGAATTTTCCAGCTGTTGTTTGCATCCAGACTCCAAGTCAGAAGAGGTTTTCATGTAAAAATCTGAAACAAAAACAAAAAGTGTATCCTTCAGTTTATGTTCTTTTTGCACCCTATAATTGGACACAGCAAAAGTTCCACAGCGCACTGCCCTTGAGCTTCCCAGTCAACAGTGGTTTTGCCAATCATTAGCCTTATATACCACCACATCAATGACTTCTATTGATGGTTTTGCACCGCATTTATCTGATTTGTTTAGTGGTTTTCGAGGCGTGTCCCTGTGGTTATATTGGGCACTGTAATGATGTGGATCCACCCCTAATAACATCTGCCTTCTTTTTTTTAAATCTGTTTTCAAGCAAAAAGTTTTGAGATGGACAATTTTAACCATTCACAATTATAACAGTTAATTTAAAGACAGACCATAAAACAATGTAATGATTAGAGATTAAAACATGTTAAATTGTGTCATGAATGTTTGGTCCTATAATCCTCATGCGTTTTTCCTTACTTGTGGGTTAATGCGCATGGCTATTCCTGTTAACGCAGCACAGCAGCCTCTGACCCCCTTTCAAAAAAAAAAAAAAAAGAAAAAAAAAAAGCGACTCGTTCTGACCACCCACCTAAATCATCTCTGGCAGTCTGATCCCTCGTTGGACGTCCTTGAAATTCAGGGGCAGTTTTAGGTGTTCATCCTGAGGCTTTTTTTTTTTTTTTTTTGTTAAAGACAGCGTGCGCCTTGCTGCGTGAGAATGGACAGCTCCTGAAACGCTCAGGCGTCCTGGGTCGGCTTATAAAATACACTGGTATTCAAAAATTCAACAAAGTACTAAAAAAAACCATTAAGCTCAAAATCGAAACCGACATTTGTCCAGTTTGTATGTTGATGCCAGGGAAGGCGCTCACCCTGTCTGCGCTCTGCTCTGTGGAAAGCTCTCCAAGACGCCACGGTCCTCAGGTGTTTTTTCGGTCCTTACTGGCTTTCCTTTTTGTTTCTCCGGGCTGCATCCTTGTTTGTGCGACATTCAGTGAGGCTGCAGCACGCGACGTGACTGCGGCCGGCGGAGAGTGACGGAAATGACTGATCTCTCCACGAGCGTTATTCATGCGCGCTCTCCTCTCTCTCCGCTCAGCTGCGGCTGCCTGCTGCTTTGGTCCACGTCCCCTGCCACAACTTCTCCATCCAAGGAGATTGCAAGGGTATGGCCACGCAACTCGAATCTAAGCCCCTTAACGTTTGCACTCAGAAGAATTTAAGCTGTGTAACGTGACCAGCTGGTTAAAAGTTTTTTTGTTTTTTTTCTCGAGTTAAATTGTTCTCCAATGTTAGAAACCCATGTGTTTCACTATATTTATCATATTTTATTCAGGAAGTAAAATTGTAAGAACTTTCTTAGTTATTTACTTTATCTAATGCAAATGCCACAAAAGTGTAAAATCAAAAGTCGTGCTAAAAATGTATTCCCCGTATGTCCTGCGCTGAACTTGTGGCCAGCAGGCACAGCAGGCCCAACGAGGCCATCTACTGGATGCAATATGGTAGGAGGTGATGTTTGACTTCTCAAGCAATAATCCATTATTGTCACCCAAGTAAACAGAGCAACAGTAACTCTGAGTTAGTTGAGTCATGACAGCAAAGAGACCCAGAGAGATCAACAGTGTAAATTCACAAATGGCCAAAGGATTTAGGAGGGCGTAAATAGAATTTCATTTGGGGGCGGCGGCACACTTCCAAACCAAGGCTTGGCTGAAGATTCTTCCAAGACATTTGTTGCTCAAATTGCCAACTTCGTCTGCTTACATTTAAAGTTTGAAGTGGCCTCCTTCACCTAGCTGCATTATTTTTCTTGTTCAAAATCTAAAATACTTCGCATTATCAATCCTAAACATTGAGCAAATATTCTTTAAAACAGAGTTTGAGTTTTTATGCATTGTTATTCTATTTATAAAACCTTTGTTTCTTAAGGGGTCTTAAGAAACAAACAAAGAAAAAAACATTTAAATGGATAAACATACAACCACGAGCTGTATATGTACTGTCGGTTTGACCCACATACACAGTCACAGGGCTTATCTGTCTGGCTTTTTATCTCCTTGCTGAAACCTAAATATGTGCTACAGCTGCCACTAACTCTTTGGTTTTTCTTTGACATGAAGTAAAAGTTGAGTACTGGACCAGCTTCTGCTTATTCTCTGGGCTATTTTCTCAACCCCCCAGTCTGCTTTTGTCAACTGGGGGTTTTGTGCATCACAGATGGATGAAAACTGGTTCCGCTAGATGTTTCTCCCCCGTGTAAAGGGAATCTTTTCTTTCCACTGTCAACACATATATTCAGTATGAGGGAATGCTTCAAAGTTAATCACATGATTCAACTGGTTTTATTTCTGTAAATAGAAATAAAACTTTTTTTTTTTTACAAATTAATGTGATGTGATAAACTGAACTTGAGATTGGTTTTTCCGGCCTAAAATTGGAATACATTAATCTGAATCTGACAATTATACCAAATTGACAGTATATAAATTAGATCAGTTTGTCTGGTAAAGGTCCTTCAGACGACATTCGTTGTGAAAAGCAGTACATATGAACAAATCTTCATATACGTCTGGTTCTGGTACGCATAATCCACTGTACTTCCTTTTTGACAAAAATCTGATCATTTTAATACAACAGATAAAAACAGAGATGCACTGATTGCAGTTTTCTGGTCGATTGCTGATCTTTAAGAAGTCTGGCCTGCTGATTCCGATTTTGGCTGATGCAAATTGTTTTTGGTCTGAAATGTTGCTAAACATGGCAAAAGAGTTGACAACAGCGAGGTATGCAGACATGAGCTGAGTCTCAGTCAATCCTCTTTTGTGGCAGAGCAATAGGACAGTGGTTGATTTTTAGACTTTTAGAAGTTCATAGGATTGGTAAATAATTTCGGCTCCACATATAAATTTCAGATGGTATAGAGGAAATCGGCACTGATTTATCGGTGGACTCCTAATAAACAGGTTACAGTCAGGGTGGAGCACACATCATCTAAATTTAAAGACATAAAAATCCTCAATGGACTCTGTCCCTCTGTGCCTGTGTTTTCATGACTTTAGTATTGTATGTGTGCATGTATGACTTTGCATGTCTGTAAATACGTGAGTTTTTGTGTCTGTGTGTGTTTTTGGGGATATGTGCACATTTATTTGTGTCTGTGAGTGTGTGTGCCCATGTGAGTAATAAATGTAGACAAGCCAAGTGTAAGAGGCCTGGCAGACATAACGCCCACGTTTCCCTGTAGCACTGAGCTGGGTGTGCGTGCAGCTGACAAAGTTCAAACCAAAACTCACATGCGCTCAAGACCGCGCACAACCAGCCATGCAGGGTAATTTATGTCTGCTCCAAAAGGCAACAAAACAGAAAATGAATGGAATAAAATAGAATGAAAAGTACTGGATTGGGAACAGAATACATTGTTACACAACAAATCTGACAGAATCAATGATCGCTAAGATGAAAAAGCTAATTGTAGCTGTTGCTGTTGTATTGTATCGTATGTTCATTTGTAAATGAAGGACTCATGGATTTAAACAAAAAAAGAAAATAATGTTATGAAACCCGTCTAAAACAATATTTTGACTTCTGTGTCTTTTAAAGTCTTCATTATAAACTATTCGGCTTCAGTATCATATTTTTAGGAGTTTTTGGACAAGATTCTTGAATTACCTTTTCATTAGATAATAAATTTTAATGCTCACAACAGTTAGAGCCCACTTAGTTTCATGTTCACTTGATTAAGAAAAAGAAAAACCTGCCAGAAACGAAGCAAAACCACTACACAATATCATATCCACAAAGATAATGTTTATATATTGGTCTATAGCCTTCATAACCATTTTCTTTGTGGCAAACGTCTACCATGACTTCCTCTGGCTTCATTTCGAATTTGGCTGTTTGCTAACACAGGCCTTCACATACTAGTTATATGTTAAGCTGGGAACAAAAAAAATGTATGGAATATTTTCCTGCAATTTCAAAATTATGTATTGCATTTACAACATAAAATCCCAATAAGATACATTGACGTTTTTGGGTGCAAGGTCATAAAATTTAGAGGTTTAAATGTTTTAAGTGATAAGAGTTATTGTATAACTGTTTGGTTGATGCATTGTAATATTCATTTCATTGTCAAATATTATCCACAGTGCATTGAATAACATTTTGACAATAACAACCCTGGGGCATCCAGATTTCTGTATTTGTAAATTTTATTCTGTACTTGGTTTTAGACATCCTTTTTTTTTTTGTCAAATTCTATTTTCCATTCCAAGGCAAAGTTTAAGCATCGACAAACAAGGGATGCAATTCATGTCTTCAAAAACATTGAAACTGGAACGTGTGTTATGTGGAGTATGGTTGAAGCTAAACTCCTTCCATGATTCTTTTTTCCCTTTTCTTATCAACTTCTTTGAACAAATTGCAATGCAACTCAGCTCAAAAACTACACATCTTGGAACCAGAAGATATAAATGCTAACCTCTGTGAGTCTTTTATTCCCATATAGAAACAAAATACTGGGAATGAGAAAGAAAAGAAGATAGTGAAAAGTGTCAGTAATGTGTTCCATGGAAGTAAAAGCAATCCAATCAAATCATATGATATGAAATGGGTATATATGCATAAGGGCTGTCTATAAAAGATGTAAGACTAAAAGTAATGAATGTGTTCTTATCTCATTCAGCCTGAATTCTGTGTCACATACTTAATAACTGGAAAGCCACTGTGGCTCTTTTTTCATGACCATTCAGAAAATTTGTCTTCATTGCAAAATCAAGCTTCAAATAAGCAACATCTTTAGTTATGCCATCATGTCTTGTCCTGCTTGTCTCATGTACTGTAAATAAATCCCCCCTTAGCAATCAGAGATTTCAAGCAAAACAGTAATTAAGAGCCTGATGGCTCAATAAGCTCGGTGAGAGGCCCACTTAGTCTCATCTCACATAATAAGCTGTCATCTATTTATACTGCATATGTGCACAAACTCTATAGGTTGATGATTATGCATCAGATTTGCGCAGTTGGGACAAATGTGATGTGTTGTCTTTATTTAAGTGATAGGAGTTATTGTATGAGTCAGGGGGAAAATATCAAAGATGGGATGACACCACCTGCACATTTTCTTCTCACTGAGCAAGGGGACAGCAGCAACCTGAGACCTCCATGTCAAACTGACAAGAACAATCCACCTGAGCCCAATGAGAGATCAAGAAAGTGTGTGTGGCAGAGAGAGGGAGTCTGCAAGCTGTGTCTCTTTTTCATCTTTCTTTGCTATCAAGAAATAATTGAGTTTTCTAAGATGACTCCTCTCTCTGTTTCTTAGCTTTATATAAATCTACACACAAAGTGCCTCCTAATGTTATAATGAAATCTAGTAATCAAGTGGTCATTTTTATAAATAAATTTAACACAGAATAAATATATATATATATATTTTTTTTTTTTATCTTTGACCTTCCTAAACAAAAAACCTTCTCCCTTCTGAAAAGAAATCTTGAGACCACTGAGGTTAACGCAAACCAAGTCCACACCTTGTAAATCTCTCCCCAGATTCTTGAATGGGGTTTGTTTGACAATCACCTGATGGTTTGCTTATTCACCCTTTCCTCGCACTTTTTCCTTTCAGTCAACTTTCCATCTTTATTAGCAATATCCTTCTTTTGCTTACCCTCATTGAAAAGCTTATCTGTTTGAAAACTGCCACTATGTCAGTCTTCATAGTTCCAAATTGCAAACTTGTGCACAAATCAACTTTAGCCTTTTCATTATCAGTCTATTGGAAACGGAAAATAATTGTTTAGCTCTTCATTATTTATTCCTGATCACACCTAAAACTTTGGTTTAACTGAAGATAATAATAGAGTTTCATCTCCAGTAGTAATTCATCTGAATAAACATATTATAAATAGGGTTCTTCTAAGTTAAGAGATTAATGTCTACTTAACAGAGACACTGCTTGAGAGTGATGTGCCTAGAACTATTTGTTATTAACAAGCGCAACAATCTGGTCTCTTTTTGTAAACAGTTTTATAACACTTTACTGATCATTTTAATATGTCCCTTTATTTTTTACATTTGCATTTAAAAAGTATTACTTTAAAAATTAATTGAAAAAAAGAGAAAGGTGTGTATACATGATTGTCTACTCTGCACCATGGTGGATACAAGATACTTCTAAAAGGGTTTGCAATCCCTTATTTAAAAAGACTTTGCAACTCAGCTCAAAAACTATACACTGGGATGTTTTCTGCTCTAATGAAGGAGAGAAGCATAACAAAGAGTTACACAGTCAACAATGACTATAGAAGCATTGCAACTACATAATCTGTTGAAGCATTTGCATTTGCAGGAAGATTATTTTGGGTTTTTTAAAAAAGAGGATTTCTTTCTGTGGTCGCTGGTTGTAGTACAAGCTGTTGTAAGCTCAGAGAAAATCTGTCTCTTCACCAAGGGTGGTGGGAAAAAAAAGCAGCACAACATTTAAACATCAGTTAGCACTGAAAGGGGAAAAGCAACCTGGGTTGCAGTCTTGTCAAGTAAAGAAGATTATACTATTGCAATTTATTTGAAGTTTATTACCATAACAGAAAGTAGACAGGACCTTGCAGTTTAAATACCTTAAACCTTTTCACGTTTCCTCACATTACAAGCTTAATTTACTGTTGTTCATACTTCACCATTTGTCCATCACATGGAGTCTTTAATAAAGGTTCAGATAAGCTGTCAGCACCTGTATGACAAACTCCAAACTGAATTCATGAGTTTCTGATGAATTTTGTTTAAAAATGGTTTTCTTGTTTCCTACTTTTTCACCTATGTTAGTTATGAACTATTTTGTTTAGGCACATCACACACATGGCTGCACATTGCACACTTTTTGGCACATGGCTGCACTCTTGGAAACATTTGGTGGGGGTTGTTGACCATTACTCTGCTTCTGCCAAATAACTGCAAGGAAATATTCCTTTCCAGCAGTGTATTTTTTTATGATCATTGGTCATTTTATTGTGTTCTACATTAAATCTTGGTCAACATATTTGGCACTTGTGCAGGCTTCATCTACATCACCCTGTAACAAATGTTAACTTGAACATATCAATCCCAAATATGATGAACATCACCTAGAGTTGCCAATAATTTAACCAATAAATGCAAATTGTATAAATGTTGTTTCAGGATATTTCAGCTAAGTTTAATCCCTTTGTGGGCACTTTGAGTTAAAACGTATTTCAGGAATCTTCTCCAAATAGGTTCACACAGCTGTCACAAAAACTTGGATTTTGTTAATTATTGTGCCAAGTGTAAAATTGTCATCTTATTTTTGTTCAGTTTGTTGAAGTACAAGTAATGTGGCATACTTCTGGCAGCATGATGAACAATTTCAATCATGAATAATTTGCAATCATGTGTCTTATTTCAGTAGCTTCTGATTATTGGTGCAGCTGTGTTTCAAAGCATTTCTCACATACGGTTCACCCACTGTACAATTTTGTCAAACTGATCCATTCAGTCACAGTTTTTATTTATAAAATTGACATAACTACTGTTGATACTTGAAACAAATGAGCTTGTCATTGATTCTTCACGCGATTCATTGAATTTTGTTTCTTGTCTGCTCTGAACTGACTCACAGGGGCTCCAACCTGGCTGCACTCCCAAGATCAAAAACATCCCTCAAACAAACATCAATACGTCTGTTTATATCCACCGCTGTGAAAGCCAGACTTTCATCAGTGATCTTGTCACTTCCCTGGCTATCACAGAATATCCTGGAGTCTTTAATAAAGGTTCAGATGAGCTGTCAGCACCTGTATGTTGACTAAGATTGATATGATCTGAACCATAGATATTTAGGGTTGAACTCACTAAAAAAAGATGTTTTCAGATTATTACCAACACTTACACCGTGTTCTAAATTATGAAGCAAGTGATATTTTCTCAGATTTTCTTAAATGGTCAATGTAACTGATAGTCAGTATAATTTTTCAAAGAGCCCTGACACACAGCACCATCTTTATTTAATAGCCCAGCAACAAATGTCATCTTTATGAGACTTAAATCCAATTTGCATAATAATTTGGAACACAGTGTAAATATAACACTTAAGTAGTATTGGGTCATTGTACAAAATAAATCATCTATATTATTGTAGCAAAGTGTTGAAAGGTTACTTTTCAGATATCAGTGTAACTGAATATTGTAGAACAGCATTTCCAGTGGTCCCTTATGGTGACAAGGAATAAATTACCAAATCCAAATGATTAAATCCATTTAATAGAATCAGCAACAGCAGGAGCAGGACCAGACGGTACAATCACCTCTCTTGTTCATAATAATTGCTCTTCTTCCAGCTGCCTGTCTTCAGCGATCTCTCTTGGCTTTACTTGCTCTGATTTCACACTCCAGCTCATTCTCTATCATATAATCTGCACCGCAGTCTGGAGCAGAGCTTTCAGCTAAAACGGGATTGGTCGGCAATCAATAAGTCGAGAGATTCAAGCACTTTTGATGCCTGTGCTCTGTACATTCTTATCTATGTTCCCCTCCAAAGCAGGTACCCAAAATTATCTTTTTTTTTTCGAAATAATCAGAAAAATTACACAAATACGTTTAAATGAAGGATGAATACAAGTGCAGCTCAAGTGCAGCTTAAAAATTGTGAATATTACAAAACAGGTCAAGACTTTTTGTCACTCATTTCAGATAGTGAAATTCAGGTATTACACAGATTCATTAAATATACATTGAAATAGTCCAGGTCTGTTTTTATTTGGCTTTATGGCACACTGAATGTTGTTTTCACAAAATAAAGACTGAATGAATGACAAAAAGTAAGTTTTGCGTTGTGAGAATGACACAGGATATGATAGTTGTTCTGAAATAAAAAGAAAAAAAATGCTATATTTTCCACTGCCATATATAATAGCTGTGCCAATGTTAGTGAAAAAACGCTGTAACTGTAGTAGCTAATCCTGATTTCCTGGAAAAAAAAAAAAAAATCAAAACTGTTTGTGATAAGAAAAATATGTGTTGAAAAAAATCAAAGTACCTAAATTTCACAATCAAACTTAAATCAAAAGTTTGACTTAAAGTTGAAAGGTCAAGTGCAAGCTCTTAGTCTTCTCAGGATTAAAGTGTAATGATTTTGTTGCTAGTTGTGCTCAAAGCTTCAAATACTCACTGACGGTGCTTCACATTAGCAGCAAAGCCATTTTAATCTTCAAGAAAGATTTCAGAAACATTGAAAATACACTTGTTGATTTGTAGTTCATAAAAAATATAATTCTATTTAATGATATACACTGGTGTGTAAACATTACAGCAGAAAAAAATAAGTTAGGTAAAAATTGGTCGTTATTGTCAGAACCACAGAGGGATTCCTTTTCCTGAGTGCTGACTTTGTTTTTCCTTTTGCCTTATTCCCACATTTGCGCTCTCCTTCTTTCCCCGCCCTCTTTGATGTGGGATGGTTCTTCAAGTTGACTCAATTCTGTTTCACTCCTCACACCACGTCTCGGTAGGGGGCTAATCTCAGCCCAATTACAGGACAGCTTAAAATATATCCCGTGTCATACTTGTGTTTGTGATATCACAGGCTCTTTTGATTTCAGTTTGGCACTAGCTATTTGGGCTTAGCCAACACAGCTACATAGCTATAAATATTAACCTAAATTTGATTTAGCTATTTGATCCCTTCTCCTAATAACTGAAAAGTTGTCTTCCATAGAAGCCTGTTGATTTGTAGAAGTAAAAGTAACTGAGCTGAACACCCTTGTCTAGCGAACATTTCGGGCGAGAGGTGGAGTACACCCTGGACAAGTTGCCAGTCTGTCGCAGAACGACAAGACAAACGATCCTGCACACTCACACCTAGGGAGAATTTAGAGAGACCAATTAACCTGACAGTCATGTTTTTGGATTGTGGGAAACTTCCAATGAGCGATTTCATTCTTTTGCTAGTGTTTAGTTACTCATTAATCTTATTAATTTTGATGTACTGCAAAAAAAGCTATTAGATAAATATAAAATGTGTGTGTACTGTTTTAAATTTTCTCTAGATGACCCATTCTAAGCCATGTGATGTAACTAAAACAAAGAACACGCCTCTTATTTCTGCATTCAAATGAAACTTGTTTCCATAAGTGATTCCAGAGAATTAACATTTTTAAATGAATAGAAAATCACAAAGAGAGGCAACTTTCTGAAATTAGATTATTTTAAAATTAATGTTTTCTGTAGTTGCTTTCTCTGTAGCTACACTAACTGGAGTCAGTAAACTATCATTTTAAAGCAGCAGAGAAGAAAAAACTCAGATCTCAGAATTGGTTTGGGCATCTGACTGCAGAAGTGAATTCTCTCTTCTGAAGGATCCATTTTGAGCATTGCTAAACTTGGCTTATCTGTCAGAAATCTTACTTATCTTAGAAATAGACACTATGTGGAAGGAGTGTAGAAACTATTCATATATACCTCAAACAGCCCCAGTTTATAAACTCTGAACCATCCAGTTATGAAACTAAAGGAAAAACAATGTCATGGAGATAACATGAGAATGAGAATTTTATGATATTGTTTAGTTAAAGTTTTCTTCTTAAAATATAGGTGTAATATTGTATAAACATAATATCGGGGTAGTAAGTACTGTGTGAACCTATATGAATCATAAATGTTTTTTGGTTTAAAGGGGATAAATTGCGGATTAGGCAGTGAACAATATTAATATAGGCAATGTGATTCATTGATCACATTTGTTTTTCAGTGCTGCTCTACCAAAAGGTTTGTAGATAGCTCACTGAATTAAGGTCATGACTTTAATATAAATCACCTTGAATATGAGTTTTTAATAATCAAGATGTCTGTTTTGTTCAGAATTGCAGTTAGAAGGTCTTTTAGTGATTCTGTTACTACTACTGTTATTATAGTAGTATGTATTTCATACATGTTGGATAAATTGAATTGTGTTTAGGATTTGGGTGTGTGTGTGTGGGTGTATCTCACACACACACCTTTGCTCCTGCAGTGTGTGAGTGTTAGATCTGGTTCCAGCTGGAGCTCATCAGCCAATCATTAGGAGCAGCAGATAGAGGAGCAGCTTCTTTGAGCCAGACTCCTGATGATTTCATGACTGCAAGTGGTAATCAGGCCCTAAGTCAATGGTATTTGATGTAACTTTACCTTATACTTATTTTCTTCCTTGTTCCCTCCGTTGATGATCTCCTGCTCCTCATCCCTACGCGCTGCTCCAATGTTCCCTGTGGATTCTCTCTTCCTGTCTTCTAGGCGTTCCTCGGAATGATCCACCGACAACACTTACGTGGATCTGTTGTCAAGCTACACCTGCCTGAGTTCTTTAATTCCATCCACCTGGAATTAAAGTCAAACAATCCCCAGCTGAAAGCTCAGACCGCTCTGCATATCTTGGTCTCTTAGGGCTCATTTTTGCCATAAATCCACCTCATTTCCATTAAGAGAACCATTCATCTTCACCTTTCCCTGCAATTCTTCATTCAAACAGCAAGATTATCAGTCACCTTCCTTCCTAGTATAGACCTGGGTCAATACTCTGTTCTCCTTTTATTGCTGAATCACAAACCCACAGTACTTCTGAACAATATCTGCACAGGTGACTGAACAGAGGATCATTTCTAAACATTTGAGAAAAACCTGGTCTCTCCCTGCAGCTTGACAAATCTATCGTTTTTGTTCATTCTTACCATAGCCTACCTTATTTAAACTAATGAACTGAGTTTCAGACCAACTTTTCTTTTCCTTTTAGTTAATTCAGTCCAAGTCATCATGTGTCATAGAATCTAACTTGGAAACAACGTTTAAAAGATTCTTCAAAGTTTTTTTGTCAGAACTGCAATGTGTTTTCAGTGTGCTTTTAAGTTACTACAATAAAAAGCAATTCATTTGAATGGATAGAAACACATATATACCAGAGAAGGGAGTAAGTTTGGAAGAAGATTCTATCAAAACTCACCAGCTCCTGAAACAGATAAAATCTGGGTTATGTATAAATGTCACTTAGTAAAATCAAAGTTTTATTCCCATCATTGCAAAGTAAACTAACAGTTAAAGGGTTGGTGGACATGTTTGTGTTTTTTCTGTGGTTCTCATGCTCTGTTGAGGGTGTACACTTGTGGTTATGGTTTTCCAACATTCTTCTTAGAACCATTTTAAATGAAGTCAAACTTCATTTGTCACTTGTGTGGTTTCTGTGAAGAAAATAAGTTAACCAGTTCTGACTCGGAGTCACTGATGGGTATTGCTGCTCAGTTTAATTCTGTGGCATTGAGCTCAGATGTCACTTCACCTCAGAATAATTTTAAAGGCACACCATAAATGCAGCTGTGATAAGTTATTTTTCTGCTCAGGTGCTTTTTGTGCAAGCATGTAAATATCAATAATTGTTTAGTAAAAATGTAAATTAAACCTGCTCATTCTCAGATTACTTCAGGTTTTAGATTGCATTGTTTTTTATGTTGACAACAAAAGACAGCCAACAAGTTAATCAACATACAGACAAGGACACAACACTGACTTCATTAACTCCATTCAACAACAACCTGCCTGGCTCTGCATTTATTTCATGTTTAAATTTATCTTACCTTCCTCTAATTGCTTTCATGACTTTTGCATCAATAAATTATTGTTTTTTTGTAATGAGAATTACATTGAGAGGATACACGTCCAAGGGCATAATGCATGCTGACGAAGAGCTGAGTAAGAGGAACTGTCTAATTGCTATGCAGAGCAGTGCAGATGCTCTGATAAAAGCCAGTCATCGCTGAATTATGGATTTGGCTTTACTGAATGAAAATTACATCTATGAAGTACACAAATGAAATTAAGCCATTCGGACATGTTAAGTGGTTAGAAATTTGTGGCATGTCTTGAATCATTTAAGAACATAAAAAAAATCTTTATAAGTACTCTTTGTGGACTTTGTTTTCCTTTTTCTTTTTGTTATGTTTATATGTTTAGCAGATTGTACTTTCTACATTTAGAAAATATTGCATTTCTTCTCACCAATGTAACACTTTGGTATTATTGTGTTAATATACTTACAATCTATTCTTAATATGGATATTACAACCCCAATTCCTAAACTTGGGGTTTAGGAATATCCCCATATATAGGAATTATAGGAACAATTATAGGAATTGTTCCACAATATCCCACAACATTGGGACATAAATAAATTGCAAAATCAACCTATGTTCAGCCGAATACACCACAATGACAAGATATAAATTAAAAATCTCATATCGCATCAACTATAAAATACTCCTTCTAACTTTCAACCTCGTCTCCACCACATCTTTTGGACGTCCTTCATATTACACCCACCCGTACCCTTGCGTCCTCTTCTTCTGTTTATCTGTTCCACCTGCTCGTCTTCTTACTATGGGGAGCAGAGCATTCAGCCCCTTTGCTCCCAAACTCTGAAACTCACTTCCACCTGATCTCTGCAACACACACTCTTTGCCTCACTTCAAGTCCAAACTCAAAACCCATCTGTTGAGCTTATGCTCTTCAATTGTCTTTTTAAATTTTGTTTTGCACTTAATTTTTACTGTAATGTATGTATTTCAATTTTGTGTTTGTTTTTATGTTGAAGTGTACTGTATTATTATTATTACTATATTTTTTGTGGTTTATCAAATATTAACTTATTTGGAAATAAATGGCTGCAACAGATTCACGTTGGGACAGAGGCAAAAAACTGGGACATCTTGGTGTGATTTTGGATCCGTTTGCAAGTCTGATGCAGACTTGCAATGTTTTAATGTTTTGCAAATTCTAAATCCAGAAGGAATTAGTTTGTTTTCATTATTTTAATTGATCTTAGGGAAGAACTATGAACAGTCTCAATCCTCTCTATTTCTTACCCAGTGATAAATTCTCTCATCAGTCATGTTCTTTGCTGTTTTTTCATAGAGAGAGGGTGGCGATCACAGAAGCTGAATGAATGAATGAATGAATGAATGAATGAATGAATGAATGAATGAATGAATGAATGAATGAATGAATGAATGAATG
>VMRN01000031.1:3032045-3066337 GCA_010277015.1 Poeciliopsis turrubarensis
ATGAATGAATGAATGAATGAATGAATGAATGAATGAATGAATGAATGTGCTTCCATGCATGAACACAAAGAGTTAAGTCCATATTGAAGGACACACTAAAAGCAACTATGAAAAGGTCTTGTGATGCCAGAGGAATATTTCAGTTCATATTAGCTAATGGATTTTTATTGAGGTCTTGGAAGCGTATACGGATGCAATGAAATATTGTGTTTTAAGAACTCTCATTCAAAATCCATTTATGTAAATCTTCAGATAACATGAGATGATATAAAAAGAAATCTAAATGGGTTCGTTCTGCCAAGAGTTTTTTTTTTTTTTTTTTTTAAAGATAAAGATGAAATGTACATATAAATAATCTGTTTTGTTCTTATTTTTCTTTCTTCCCAGGAACTTAAAACCTATCAGGGACTTTTCTTGGAAGAACCAGTCTCTTTAGCTGAAAGTCATTTTGACAAATACAGGATGTGTGAGAGGTACTCAAAACAGAAGGTCTTGAAAAATCAAAGAGGAGGAAATAATGTTGGAAGACATTTCAGGCTCCACTTAGCAGGCCTGAAAAAAACACCCTTACCTTTCTGAAGTCGAGCAGCTTGAACACCCTTATGATGTCATTGCATGCACAACCGCAAAAGTGACATTCTTAAAAACACAGGGGATTATCTCTTGGCAGTAAGTAATTTGAGTCTGTAGGAGTTAAAAATATGTAACAGTTTTTAAGAAAATTTCAATTGTTCTGATCAATTTAACTTTAATACAGACACAATGGTCATAATTTCAGAATATTGGGGTTTTGGA
The DNA here is from genome assembly GCA_010277015.1 of Poeciliopsis turrubarensis. NCBI lineage: Eukaryota > Metazoa > Chordata > Actinopteri > Cyprinodontiformes > Poeciliidae > Poeciliopsis > Poeciliopsis turrubarensis. The sequence goes on from VMRN01000031.1 coordinate 3,032,841, forward strand.
GGTGTAGTTTAATTTTTTCCTACAGATTAATAATTATATAACAGACATCATCAATGATTCCTACCACAAGAACTGGTTGCAAAATTTTTTATTCATGTTGGATTTTTCCTGATTCACAAAGGCTCATTTAAACACACTTCTTAATCTCTTGATCGCATAATTTTTTTGCATCCAGCACCAAGCTTTGGGCATAGTATTTCCTTAATATAATACTCTATTTGGGAGAATTGTTAGAGTTCCTTTAAATTATTTGGGATGGTCCACAATGTTTCGAAAGGGTTGAGGTCCAATGAATGTTTGGTAGGACTATCAAGAACCTTGAACTCAGTGTTTCAAAACCATCATCATCCAGTTGGGAAATGCAAGTGGATACATTCTGACCATAACTACATATTAAATATGTATGTACAGATAAAGACAATTTTCTTATGGACTGATTCAACGAATGTATTCCAGCTTGTCTGATTGATTCTATACATAACAATCAGACCTATTCCATGCATATCATCCACCAAATTTGGAGCATGATAATGCCCTGATACACCATCAGTTCAAAGAGTGGTCCATCCTTTTAAATAAACTCTTTTCTCAAGAGGCTTCTCAGTAAGTGAACAGCTCCAAAACCGATTTTCCATCTAAACAGCCCTTCAGTGTTGCAATTTTTGTGAAAGGCCAGAAGCAGACTGTTGAGTGGAAGGTAATACTGTTATTTTAGTGTTTCTGTGTGTGACTGCTGCCTGGCTGGAAGTCCAAAACATCTAATTTATTCATTCAAAAGGAAGAGATGGTCACTATTTCATATCACTGTATCTGAACCTACTCTTATTGCTTTTCCTCCTTCTTGTACTTCTTTTTCATGTCTTTCTGCTCCAATCTCCTTCCTAAAATGCCAGCGTTATTAAAAGTGGAAAAGAATTAAGTGGTTTTAAATGTGTGATTATCAAAAATGCAAAGTTCACCAATTCCATTTAGAGGGTGGCAGTGGGTATTTTGAACTTGGAACACAAAAACACACAAGATTCACACAAGACACAAGGTCATGGCATTTTCATATCAGGACAGGATGAAAATAGAAAGAGGGCCATGAGCTGGACAGACTGAGGCACAATGAGTCAGTGGGCTGATAACGCAGACAGACTGAATCAGTGGGCTAAAAGCAGGAGGCAGTTTGTCTGTTTGTGTGTTTCTGTCTTTCAGGGGGAAGACTAAAGGGAGGACATCAAGGATATGATGTTTCTGGGTTTTTAGGGGGGTCGCTGCAGGTGGGATACACCAGGCCTACAGGTCCCTATGGATGTATGATGTTCTTCAGTTCCCTAAACACCCCCACCTTTCCCCTGCACACATACTAAGAATAACCTCTCCTTCCTTCTTTTTTCCATCAAGATTTATCCCCTCTTGTGCAGACAATAACAAACACACACACTAAAACTCTCCACTGTCTTACAGTTTGAATTATTGCTCATGCACCTCATTATACACGTTTAAACAGTGATGATTCTTGCAAAAAATATTGTCCAGGTCAAGCTATTCTTACTGCAGCTCCTCTCCCTTCTTTAATAACCCCAATTGTAACCCAATATTCTTTAAAGTAACTAATGATTGCTCCCAACCTTTTTTCTAAAACACAATGGTTGAACAAATCCCAAAATGTAGAATATAATCCTTTCATTTTTTTCCCAATAATTGTTTAATGTTATTGTAAAAAGGTCTACTTTTGGAAGAAAGAAGAGTCCTGAAAGGTTCTGGACCTGTTCTGAAGGGAGCAGCATGTGAGCAACATCTAAAAACCAAAAAGTCACAAAACAGTTTGTGAATATGTGGATTTATGGAATATATTATGGGATTGGTATCGGCACAAAAGGCACAAAGGCGGCTATCTCACCAGTTTCCTGACAAAAGAGGCCACAAAAAATAGGCAGCACTTTTTTGTCCTGTTCCATGAAGCCAGTCATCAGGTTTGGTTGCGTTTTATCTTAAAATAAATATTTTGGTATTGCTCCATGTCAGACACCAATTGTCAGCTCAGGCTGTTCACTTTTGGTTGGATACACAGGAGTCATCATAACGTTGTCAACAACAGCAATTCTTAGTCTGTGTGTGCAAGCAGTGGCATCTGTGCTATAACAATGGATAAACACACCACAACACAGAATGCTTTTGGAGATTGAGAATGTGTTTGGAACTAGAGTGAATGACATCTGCAGATTGCACCCAACTAGATGGAAAGTTACAGAATCAATAATAAAATAAAAAGAGTTCTCTGAATGTTGGAGAATGGTACTATTGTTCTCTATAAAAAAAAAAAAATAGATTTTAGCCTTTGAAATGCCTGTTAAGGGAAATTAGGCCACCATCATATTGGCTCTTAGGTGAAAATACACCGGTGACCGAGCGTGTCAAAAGTACTATTTATAGAATATTCATCACTGGCATGCTGAGCAATAAAGAGAGGGAGCTTCAGTATAATAGGTTTTTTAAAGCAATATAATTTTTGGAGTAACAGGGCCATCTTGTGGTCAAAGATGTGACAACGTTTAGCTAACATGCCATTGTCGATGGTTAGTTCTGGACTTCACAAAAAGACACTTGTTTGATTGCAGCTTAATTCAGTTTATTCAGAAAGACAAATAGATTCAGTCCACTTTCAGATTTTCTTCTTTGTCGGCTTTTCCCTTACAAAGCCAAAATTTGCCATTCGTATTCATTCTAACCTCACACAAAATAACTGCCATGTCCACATTCATCGATCTCCTTTTCAGTCTTACCCTTGGCCTCTTACCCTACGACTCCAATCTCAGTATTGTTCTGTTGATATAATCATTGTCTCTCGGTCAAAAACAAAGATGACAATCACTGTTCACACAGGCCTTGAATAATGTGATATGAAGTTCATGTCTGTGATTTCCATATTCAGAAATAAATTTTGAATCAAGTCCAAATTCAGTTGCGAAAATCCAAGAAAGAAAGAAGGAAATAGAGAACAAGAGAAAGGAGGAAAAGAGCAAGCCATATTATCAGCATGATGATTACACACTAAATGAAAAACAAGTTAATAGTATTCAAGTTGAATTAATGCTACATTTTTATTTAACTTTCAAAGTCAGATTTAAAAAAAACTGTATTTATAAAAATATATAACAATTTCATTTTATAACCGATTACTTTTTGCAAAAAGAAAAAAAAAGGAAAAAACGTTGTTTGAATGGGCGTTCTATAGACCGGAAGTGAGCAACTAGCCTTACGTCACTTCCCCTCCAGCGCGAAAACTGTAGTTTCCAGTTTGGCCATAAGTGCAGCTACTGTCGAAGGTAATCGGGTTGAATTGTTTATGTGTATGTTCAGGGAGCTCTCCTTTTGACCGTATTACTGTCAGTGTATCGCTAAGACGGCTGAGTTGTTCGAAATGCGTTTTATTATCTGTTAAACCGCAAAGCAGCAGTCCCGCAAAACTTCGTTGTTAGCTAACATGTAAATATTTTTAGCTTGTTGTGAATTCACTAATGAAGTAAACTTTTAAAGGTATCCGTCGACTCGAAACTCAGTTGAAAACAAAGTAACTTTTTGCACTTGTGTCAAGCAGAGTTGTGTTATATTTAATTCGTAATTTTATTGTAAAATATAAGCTTTAAAATGAACACGTGCGTTAACTTCAAAGGCTTTATGTGTTTATTACTTTACAGAATTTACGACGTGATAAATCTGGTGATAAAGCATGAAAAAGTCTCTTCTATTTAGAAACTGATTAGAAAATTTTTAAAAGAAAAGGTGCATGAAACTATTATTTGTTTTACTACAGCAGTGATTCTTGAGAAGTGGGACAAAATGGGTTTACATTTTCCCCCGAAATTATTCCTCAAGCTCATGTATTTAAATATGAGTGTAAGTAATGTTTTGAAAATGGAAAGATGCCAAGATGCAGGCTCCCAGTTGCAACGTTTTTTACTAAATTACATTTTTGAAGAACCTGATCCAGAACTTTGTCATCACCATCTGACAAAAATAAATATAAAATTATTTTTTAATGACCCTATTAGTGATATTTTCACTCAGTTTCACAAACAAATGCTTCTCAAGACACAAAATAAATATTATTTAAAACAAAAAACAACATAAACTCCATCTGACAGAGTTGGCACAGAACTGAAGGTTGTGACAAACTAGTGAGTAAAAAGAAAATTCAGCAACAATGTGCCCTGTGATCACATTGTTGTTTTTGTTTTGTCCCTCTTCTCAAGAATCACTGATAGCTGTTTTGTGAAGGATATTTTATTGTTTATATTTTTCAGACATTGTGTACAATAAATATAGGAAATTCAATACAGTATTGCTGTACTTTATAATATTAGTTGCGCCAGTCAATTATCCTCTGATGAGGATGGTTCAAATTTCTTTTGATTGACTTTTTAATTTTTAATGACCCTTTTAAATATTCTAAAATGTATTTTTCTTTTCTATGTTTGCATTAAAACTCAAAATACTAGGGGTGTATGTTTTGATGCATGATTGAAACAAATTTTTCAATACCTTAATTGTAAGTAATTCAAAACTACTCCACATCTATTATTTTTTTTCTCTTATGTGTGATAAAAGACATAATCAACACATTAGATAGTAGAAATCACAATTGGCAATAAAAAGCCTGACTGGGGCATTTCAGCTTTGTAATGTTTTATTTTTTTGTAACTTTTGTTGTAAGTAAACAAACAAAAGAGACCCACAGCTATTACTAGTTATTAACATTAAGTTTGTTTTACTTGTTTTTTAGCTGGTCCTTCAATGGATCAAGACTTTTTCATCTTTAAAGCATTTGTCTTATACTTTAAGTGCCTTTGTTCTTTCTCTCTTTCATAAAGCAAAAATGTCAAAGATCGACAAAATGAGCATCCTCGGCGTGAGGAGTTTTGGGATTGAGGATAAAGACAAACAAATCATTTCTTTTTTCACTCCTTTGACTGTTCTGGTGGGACCCAATGGAGCAGGGAAAACGGTAGGAAAACATGAAGATAATTCTAACTATTAAGCATGGCCATGGTTTATTTTAAAGCTCCGCAAAAGAGGATAGCTAAGCGGAAGTTTACCAAATACATTTGGTATGTTTTGTAATCGCTTGTAATCTCTTTGTACAATATGATTCACATGTTTTTGTGTTTTCAGACTATTATTGAATGCCTCAAGTATGCAACATCGGGAGAACTTCCCCCTGGATCTAAAGGAGGAGCTTTTGTTCATGATCCCAAGGTTTGTCGATGAATATTTCATCATTTTTTTAGAGGATTTTTAAATTTAGCTGTAAGTACTATCATTAATTATTCATTTAAGACCTTATTAGTCATTGCCTCAAATCTAATTACATTTAGATTTCTCAAAAGCCAGATTTGATTCAAATGATTTTTAAAGACAAATATGTTGTTTTTTATAAATTTCCCTAAAGTCCTTTTAGGATTATTTAAGATTTTTGAAGAAAAAAGTAATTAAAGATGGTTACATTTTTGGATTTCCCAGAATAAAATTTCTTGTAGTAAATTAATTCTGTTCTGGCTTGTCAGATGATGTTGTCTGTTGCTGCTAATTTATTTTTGTATTTTTAAAGTGATCATGTACCATTGCAGGATGCCCATGAGACGGACGTACGAGCTCAGATTCGACTCTTGTTCTCAGATGTGAATGGGGAGAAAGTCACCATCCAGCGCTCAATGTCCTGCACACAGAAAGCAAAGAACTATTCATTCAAAAGCTTAGAGCAGGTCATTACTAGAATAAAGTAAGACACTTTCAATAACCTACTGCAGTCTTTTACCTAGTGTTTGAAAACCTTTAAAATGAGAACGTTTGTCTCCTGTTTTAATTCTCCCAGAGATGGTGAAAAAGTAAGCCTTTCTTCTAAGTGTGGTGAGCTGGATCGGGAGATGATTTCTGCTTTAGGAGTATCCAAGCCGGTGCTGAATCATGTCATCTTTTGTCACCAAGAAGATTCCAACTGGCCACTTAGTGAGGGCAAAGCACTCAAAGACAAATTTGACTCCATCTTTGCTGCAACCAAGTGAGTCCAGCTGATATTTCTGTTTCATTGAATGGCAAAGCTTCCAATCTTCATAACACATCACAATAGCACAAGTAACACGATATAATTAATCATTACTATTTACATTGTGTAGATATATTAAGGCACTGGAGACAATGCGTCAGCTGCGCCTCAAACAGAGTCAGACAGTCAAAGAATGCCAAGTGGAGTTACGCTACCTGAAGCAAAACAAGGAGAAGGCTCAGCAGATCAGAGAGACTGTGGAAACCAAGGAGACTCAGCTGATGGCCTCCAAAGACAGTGTCCAACAGACGGAGAGCCAGATTGAGCCGCTCGAGGTGGGTAAATTGTGCATTTTAAACTGAAACTAACAGAAATAGCAATCGGCATAAATGAGGATGAACGGTCAGTCCACGTTAAGGCTTGGTCAGTATTCTTCCCTTTTAATCAGTCTTCTTAATTTTTTGTCAGAATCGACTGATGGAGTTTGACCAGAAACTGGGGAAGGTAATGAAGTTGGACAATGACATTAAGGCTTTGGACAGCAGGAAGAAACAAATGGAGGAGGACAACAACGAGCTGGAGGAAACCATGGAACAAGTAAAGCAACAATATTTAACTAAAAAGAAATATCAGTCTTATCGTGAGCACAGCTGGTGTGCTGAATTCATAAAGGCGGCAGATTCAACAAGTGTTTCTTAACATAAAATATAATACAGAGGAATACAGAGGAATTCTTCTACACACTTCTACACTTCTACATTTTTTAGAAGTGTTGCAATTATTGCAACACTTCTAAAAAATGTAGTTTTTTTTCTGTTATACGTTTTCAAAACTTTTCAAACTGTTAGAGCTATAATACACACACACACACGCACACTCACGCACACACACATATATACATTAGAATTATGTTTTGTTTTATTGAGACCATTGTTATCTGAATAAAAATGCTGAGCTGTGCTTGTTCATGTAGAGATTCACTTTAAACCAGTGAACATTGTGGTGCAGGTGTTTCAGGGTTCAGATGAGGAGCTACAAGACATTTACCAGAACCACCAGAGGACAGTGAAGGAGAAGGAGCGCAGGTTGACAGATTGCCAGAGAGAGCTGGAGAGAGCCGGTCGGGAATGTCAGAGACTCAACAGAGTGAAGGCCGATCTCTTGGTCGAGCAAGGTAATGAAAATGTAAATTAAAACAATCTTTATCAGCTTTTGTTTACAATGATTTTCTGTGGCTGCATGGTGACATGGCTGTTTGCAGTGTTACCTTGCATCAAAAAATTATTGGTTTAAAGTTACATTCATGGATTTTATCAGGTCCCACTGTGCAGAAAATGTATTAGGTATTTGGTTGTTGTTGAATAGTTGTGTTTTTAACATTCTTTAGATTTTACATGTGACTGATCAAAGTTAAACTAAACTGTGGAGTTTTAAACATTGTTTTGATTGCTGTTCCCTCTGGACCACCTTTCTCGTCCAAAGATATTGGTCCGATTGCCTTCTGGAGGGAATTGGTTGCAGTACATTTTATTTAGTGGCATCACAATAAAAGGTGGTGAAAACAAAAACAAGCCACATTAGTCAGTTTTAATTTTTACATTTTTGAAAAAGATGTATATGTTCTTTCCAGTTCATAAATATGTGCAATTTGTGTTTTTTCGTCACATAAAACCCCAATACAATGAACTGTAGTTTTATTTTTCAGTGAACAAAATGTAAAATAGAGAAAAATTTGATCATTTCAGTGTTTGTGAATGCTTTTGGGAGACACTGTAGGTGTTGAAGACCAATTCCCTTGTCTCATTCCTAGTTTCTCCTTCAACATGCAGAATAATTGCTCCGGCATATAAGCCACATGATTTTCACACGGAACTGCATTGAGTTTGTTGCTTTGATTAAGCCTGAGTAAAACCTTTGTCATAACTGATGAAAGCTCCTTATTTTCATCTCAGGTCGTCTTCAGCTAGAAGCTGATCGCCATACTCAGAACGTCAAGAGCCGTGACACTCTGGTGAGAAGAAGAATGGAGAAATGCACTCTTATACTGATTTGCTGACAATGAAAGAGAGTTGGCGTCTCCACTGCGAGTTAAAAAATGTTACATTACTTTACAGGGTTTAGGAACTTTTAATAATCTTAATTTGTTCTGGTATTGTAATTAAACAAAAGCTCCAAGAAAACAACAGCTTTCCTTGGTTTCTGTCTGCATCTCACAGGTTCGCTCTTTGTCATCTCATCTGGAGATGGAGGGTTACGACCGCCCCCCCTTCACCTCCCTGCAGCTTGAAAGCTTTCATCGTCACGTCACACAAAGACTGGAGCAGGAGAAAGAGACACTCAGTCAGATTATAGTAAGAAATACTTGGACTGAAATCATAACACTCCTGTCCAATTTTTTGGACCAATGACCTTTGTACTTCCTGCTGTGTTTTTTGATAATTAATGTATGATAACTTTACTTATGAAACTTTAGATAATGTTTGACAAGTAAAATATCAAACTTTACTTAAATTTCACTTGAAATAAATAGAATTTTGACAGTTTTGTTTATTGTTCTTTTTATTGTGTTGTAGGCAGATCTGCAGGAAAAGGAGCAACAGAAGCAGCAGTCTATCGACGAAATAAGGGATAAGAAGACTGGCCTGGAGAGAACCGTAGAGCTGAAGAGGGACATGCAGGGAAAGAAGCAGCAGGAACTGAGGAACATCAGGGCGGATCTGCAGAAACTCGAAGGGTCGTCCAATCGACTGCAAGAGCTGGAAAATGAATTGGCCAAAAATGTAAGATCCCTCACATTTACACACTTTAATGACAAACATCTTAAGTAATTTTTCATCTTCTGATAAGTGACTGCACTACAACTTTTGCCTTGTATTACTTGAAAAAATAATCAACAGCTTTAGATTTTTTAGAACTGCTGTCACATTATTCTCATTGGCTACAGTTTTTTTTTCATACCATTTCCCAGTTTTTTATTTGGGTATATATAAAGATTTTGTATGACTTAATCAAATATAATAATTAAGTTGTCATATGAATAAAAATATTTCTGTAACATAAAGTGTCTACTTTTATTTTTTGCCATATTTCAGTCACACACTTATCAGCTCGATTCTGTGTGTTGGTTTTCCCCATCAGGAGCGTGAGCTGGAACGTGCCGTTCAGAGCTCCAATGTCGAAGAGCTGAAGACTGAGATTGAGGAACTCCAGAGAGAAAAGACTGAGCTTGACCGGGCGCAGAGACGACTCGATCAAGAGATGCAAATTCTTAACACGCACACAACTGCACGCACGCAGATGGACATGTTGAAGAAAGATAAAGTATGAAATTATTACACATTGCAACATAGTTTCAGTTCTTTCATTTCTTTTTCTGTGCTTGTTGCTTAATTAAATCATTGGAAGCTGTTCAAATCAAACCATTTTTAATCTTCTATTTTTATTATTCTTCTTGGTCTTTTTTTTTCAAATGTTGTTGCTGTTTTGTTCTCTTCTCATGCTTCCTCTTCACCTTTCCAGACAGAGAAAGAGGAGCAGGTACGGAAAACCAAGGCTCGTCACGGCGAGGATCTCACGTCCCTCCTGGGTCTTTTTCCCAACAAGAGAGAACTGGAAGACTGGATCTATTCCAAGTCCAAGGAAATCAATAGCACAAGGGACAAACTTGCCAAATTAAAGTGAGTGGGGTTTATTTTATGAAATGAAAAACCTATTCGAGTTAAAGAGTTTGGAAACCTATATGTCTGTTCCTGTTCTAATGAATCTCAGTAAGGACTTGGCATCAAGTGAGCAGAACAAAAGCCATATTGCTGCTGAGTTGCGGAAGAAGGAACAACAACTAAGCAGCGATGAAGAGAAGTTCTTCAGCTTGTGTGGCAGTCAGGATCTGGAGCAGGATTTGGGAAGGCTCCAGGAAGACCTGGAGAAAGTATCCAAACAAAGAGGTAACTGGACATGAGCTGAAATTTACACATCTACACAAAACAGTTTATTTATTGTAGGGATGGTGGCTCATACTTGTTTTATCAACCTTTGGAGGTTGCTGAGATTTGTTTTCCCTAGACTTTGGAGGAAGAACCCAAAGTTCCTGATTGGATTTAAATGGAAGTAGTTTCCAGGCAATGGCTCAAATGTCAATGTTTTGATCTTGATATAGCTGTTGTACATGTCTTTCCCTCATTCCTCTGAAGTACAGTCCTGATACTTTCTGCAGACTTTCAGTTTATCTTCTTTGGAGCCATTCCCCAAATCAGGCCAGTATCTGTAAGTTTCCCCTGACCTGTGTATCTCATTTGCCTTTTTAATTTCCTAACCAACTGCTGTGGTGGCAGCCAAGTCCGTACTCTGAAAAAAAATGTGTGCATTTACCACTGTTGTGTAAATATGTTATGTTTTCTCTTTTTCCACCTGTCCTGATAAAGCCATGTTGGCAGGAGCCACAGCAGTGTACACTCAGTTCATCAGCCAGCTGACAGAGGAGAGGGAGCCCTGCTGCCCTGTGTGCCAGCGGACCTTTCCTTCAGAGTCTGATCTGCAGGAAGTTATCAGCGACATGCAGTCCAAGCTACGCCTGGTGCCTGACAAACTGAAGAACACGGAGCAGGACCTGAAGAAGAAGGAGAGGAAGAGGGATGAAATGATGGCACTCAAACCTGTGAGGTATGCTGATTTAAAAAAAACCCATAAATGAAGCACTAAAGCTGTAATTTTTTTATTGCTTCAAAGAAATGAATGAATTCATAATCTTTTTACCTGCAGATGCAGAGATGAATATTTTTCTTAAAAGTAGCATTATTTATGCAGTTACAGACTTTTAGTTCTGCTTTCACCATTCTGGTCCATACAATTATAGAATAGTAAGGAACACAATATGAGGCTCATTGAAAATTAAATACCTGCATATTCATCAGTGTCGTCAATGTATAGAAATGAAAATGACAATTTCTGTCCGTAAGCTTCATTTTCATCATAGTTTTCCAAAACTATTTTTTCACAGGAAGGTATTATAGTTGAAAACAGTCTTCAAACTAATTTTAGTTTAAATAAAACCAAGTACGTTGGCCAGCACAGTTAGTAAAGTTCCAGCCAGTTCCACTAGATGGAGCTAAATTCTCATAGGATGTAAGTTTTACCTCATGAGACTAATTGAATTGTGTTCTTACGCAGGGACCCAGCAGTTTCTTTTTTTTTTTGTATAGATTATTTTGTTGTGTTTGAATTTTCTGGCTACTGATAAAACTAAAAGATGCACACACTTCCTGAACTCTATATGAGGTAGATCTTGCTAAAAACTGGTTTAGCAACAAGGAGTTCAACACTGTTGTGTTGAACTCCTTGTGGTTGATTGATTCAACAAGTTTTTAAAAACGTTTTTGCATATTGGTCAGATGAACATCTATGATGCTAATCTCCTACAATCACTGGATCTAATCACTTTGAACTGCCTTACTGCTGAAAAAGTGCTTTAACTAAAATTACCTTACCTTACTTTCTCACCCCTTGGTTGTGAAGAGTGATTATTTGAGTTCTCTTTGCCTTTCTGTCATCTCCAACCAGCCTGTCATTCTGTCATTATCAAGACATTTTAATCCACACAACTGCTACTTACCTGTTACTCAGCTGTATTTCTGAAATATGCTGCTAATTTGAGAAGATATTAAATTTGAAGTTTGAAAAAATTACTACATACTTCTTTTTTAACTAATTTATTTATTTTTGCAGACAGGCCATTGTACAGTTTCAGGAGAAGGAGTTACCTGAGCTGAAAAACCGACTTCAGACTGTGAACAGAGAAATCGAGAGGCTCAAGGCAGAAGTAGAAGAACAGGAGACGCTGCTTGGTACCTTAATGTCTGAGGAGGAAACAGCCAAGGCCTGTCTGCAAGACATCTCTCTCATGGACAGATACTTGGTACCACTGTTCCCTCTGCATCTTCTCATCACCTCAGCTTTTCACTGGTTCATGCACATTTCTGACAGATGCCCAGCTAATCTCCTCAACAACTAATAAAAACATTCTAGCCTTTCTCTACATTACATGAAAGTCTTTTGCTACAAGGGCAGATCTGATCCTTCTGAGACTCAACCAAGATTAATATGAGGTGTCTGTAACTGAAGTTGTTTTTTTGAGTCTTCTTAGATCAGATTGATTTTCCCATCCAGCCAGTCACCACAGATCCACTTCATAATGTTAAACATTTAATTTGAATCTTGCTTTTTGTGTCTTTTTTAAATAGGAAAAGCATTTTAATAACCAAGTTAATAATTGGATAGCAAAAGATACTTAATAGGAGACTTTAATTTCACAGAATTTAAACAGGGTGAAGCTAAAACTATGCCACACTATAAATCCTGAGTAGAACATATTTATAGACAAAGGTTTTTTTTATCTTAAATGCAAACTGTATGTATATTTTTTGTACAGTTTTGAAGTAATATTTCTTGCAAGTAGCATTTTTTGAATTTGGATATCCAGTTAACAATTATTCGATTACTAAATTAGTTGACAATTGTTTATTTCAATAATAGTTTAATTATGATTAGTTAGATTAATTGTTTCAGTCCTAGAAATAAAGTAGCAAAAAAATGTTCTTTGCCTTTCTCTCGAGGTAAGCTCAACATAGCGTATTTTATTGACATTTTCAAAGTTTTAGTTTTTAGGGTTGATTTCCACAACCATACCACTATTCTTTAATAAAAAACAGCAAAGTGGTGCCGTTGTTGAACCAGTTTTTATAGACTGGGCCTGACGCTGATGCAGTTGAAACAAAACTGGTTCTAAGTTTCACTGCATTTCCATTATACGAAAAACAGAGCAGGTTTTCCAACAGGAATATGCCACTCAACAAGAAAAGGAGTGTCATTCATTCAACCTCTCAGTCAGAATGCCATGGCCTAAATGTGTATATTTACATATTTTTTGTGTTAATGTTGACTGTTAAAATGATTTTCCCAAGCTGTGTTTGTTTAAAATATAGGCTGTTAATTTTAAATGCAGACTTTCGTGTCATGTGTGCCAATTCATATATTTGTAAATTTGCAGATGGACCTTAAAGAGCTGGACAGAAAAATTGCTCAGCAGGCAGCTAAGCTCCAAGGAATAGACCTGAGTAGAACCATTCAGCAAGTTAGTCAGGAGAAACAAGAAACCCAACACAAGCTGGACACCAGTAGGTTTTCCTCATTCACAAACTTCCACAGTGCATTACAGTTTTGATGTTTTAGTTTTGCTTTTAATATTAGCTTAATTGCCTTGACTTCAGCTACTATTTCAAAGCTTAACCCCAAGCACGCACACACAGTTTTAATCAAGTCATACTTTTTTACACAGAGTATTGTGTAATAAGTATAAAAACAAAACAATAAAAACTTTTTTTTGCATAATTTGCTAAAAAAAACATTTTGACAGATTTCAAGAGTAATGTTTTAAAAGGAACATTTTCGATAATAGTTTTTCTAGTATCTGAAAATGATATTTACACATGTGTTAGTTAAAAGAATCCTCTTTGAAATGTACACTCATGCTGATACCAATTAAATCTATTTATTTTTTAAACAATAATCTGAAGCAGAACCTGATGAATCTTTTTTGCACATTAGCATCATCATGCCTTACAAGTCAAAGTTGACCCACTTTTGATTCAACTCTTTGTCATTAGCACATTGTGTCTTAAAATTGTTTTTCTGTACTTTGTCTCTGACACTGTCTCCTTCCAGCCTCTAGCAAAATGGAGCTGAAACGTAAGCTGATCCAAGACCAACAGGACCAGATTCAGATCCTGAAAAGTGCCGTAAATGAAACAAGAGCAGAGAAGCTGCAGCTAAGCAGCGACATGCAGAAACAGCAGCAGCTGGAGGAGCAATGTATTGACTTTACTGCAGAGATTCAGGCTTTAACCAGAGACATTAGGGTAATTATTATAATATTTATGTTTTTTTATTCTCATGTACTCTTCACAAATTTGATAACACATCATTGTGTGCATACAGACCAATTCAACAAATCCGAATATTATTGAAAAGTTACTTTTCAGTAACTCAATTCCATAAGACAAGCATATTAAATAGAATGATACAGTTTAATGTTTTTAAGGTTTATTTCTTTTAATTATGATTATTTTTCACTTATCTTATGAAAACATCACGTTTTAGGTTAGAATATTATATTAGACCATTTCTTTATTAAAAACATATTTCATGCTGAAATACTGGCTTAATGAAACATATAAGATCTGTGCAAATGTTGTTTTCTAAAGAACAGATATATTGTTCTTGTGACAATACAATTTGCCATTTGTGTATTCAGAATTTATTTTCCAATAATATTTGACAACATTTTTTTCATACAGGAAGCAAAGGAACAATTGTCACCTCTGTCTGCTGCTTTGGAAAAGCTGCAACAAGAGAAACAAGAGTTAATAGAGCATAAAAGAAAGAAACAAGAAGAAGGCCAAGAAAAGGTTGATGCTTACTCATGCTCTCATCTCAGTCATTTCCAAACTACTGGTGTTTGTCTCTAACACGTGATGTACAAAGCAGATTCTAAACTGCTTTTTGTTTCATCCTTTTCTGCTTTTAGTAACGCTGTCATGTCACCTACCAATGTTTTTTTTGCTTTCCTTTAAGACTTGATCATATATTCATAGTAAAAGATAAACTTCACTTCTAACCTCTTGTGCATGCTGCTCAAGTTAAATATCTTTAACACTTTAAGCAAACACAAAAACACATCTATATTTTCAGCCTTGTTTTCATTTCAAGTATTGTGGGTTTTACAATGCAATCACTGTTTTTTACAGATCAATGGCATAAAAGAGAGGGTAAAGTCTGTCTCCAGTTTGGAACGAGATATTAAAAAATACATGGATGACGGAAGAGAGGAATATAAAGAGGTAATGTGTTCACAGATTTTGGTTAACATTCATTTACATTTCTTACCTTAGTTTTTTTGAAAGCACAGTAATCACTCACTATTATCTCTTTATTTTAATATATAAAAAAACCTTAGCAATCATACTTCTTTTTTTAATTTTAACTGCATCAAACAACTGTTTATTCATGCTGCAGCAAAAGGAATCTGAGCTTCAAGAAACCAACACTCAACTCCATGAGGCTGAGAAGCAGAAAGAAAAAATTAGTAAGGAGATGGGAAACATCCGTCAGGACATAGATACCCAAAAGGTACAGACTTTTGGCTCATTATTTTTACTGTTATAATTATTATTTAGGTATGGTAGTGTTAAAGAAGAACATGAATGTTTGCCTATTGCAATGAAGTGTCATTAGGTAAATACCTTTAATGGACCTTTTCTACAAATTCTTGTTGGATTAAAAGTCCTTGTGTTGGTCTCATGCACACCCCTTCAAATGAAGCTTTATCTGTGATCCGTTCAGAACCAGACTTCCAGCAGAATTAGAATTGGAGATGTTTGCAGCCTTCTAAAAATATAAGTTAATTTAGGACCTAGATTATCTTGAGAATGTACATGACAATTTCTGATTTAATGATGATAACCACTTATATGACATATAAAGGCAGTAAAAAGTGTCAGCTCTATGATCAGTTTGTTTTTGTCTGCCAATGACAGCTCTTTCATCCACAGTATGGTTCCATCTCTGCTTCTAATATCAATAATCAATAACAAGCTCATTGCCAGAAGGCTGGAAATTATATTTCAAATTCTTTAAACAAGTTTTTTCTTATCATAGTTCCAAAAACTATAAAAGAATTGGTTTATATATGTAATTGACAAAAAATCTGGAAACCAGAATTGAGCCCGCAACATTCCGCTTCAGATATTTTTCTTTAACAGTGTTGTTTTTATGTATTTGTTGCTTGAATATTTATTATTTCTTCAGGTCCAAGAGCGCTGGTTACAGGACAATCTGACATTAAGGAAACGAGTTGAGGAACTGAAGGAGGTTGTAGCTAAACGAGAAACTCTTCTGAAAGACATGGGCAACATGCAGGTGTTGCAGCTGCGCCAGTAAGAGCACCTCACAATTTGTATTAATCTGTTGAAAAACAAATACAGTACCACTTCAAGATAGGCCAAGACTTGTCACTATCCTCTGAGTGGAATGTTTTTAGTGATTCAAACCTCTCTATTTTCTTTTCTGTTCTTTTTTTTTAGAGAACGTCGTGATGCAGAACGCAAGTTAGAAGAGTTGAAGAAGAACCGGAGCATCGCACTCGGTCGGCAGAAAGGCTTTGAAGAAGAGATTCTGCATTACAGGTAAAACAGACATAAATGTAAACTGAATTGAAACAGTATCAGCCGAAGTGTTTATCATCATACCACTCAGTTTACACAAATATAATCTCCTTAGTAGCTTGGATATTCTTCACTATAGAGTAGCACTGCATCTTGTTTTTTTCTGGAATTACTTATGTGGATTTACTGAATAAAGCATGATATAGCTCCAAGACAAGTACTCATTAAGTGGTAAAATATTTGCTATTTGTAAAAAGAGAAAGATCACTCTTAAAATTAGAATTTTTTTTAACTTATTTTTTCTATTTTTACAGAAAAGAGTTGAGAGAAGATCAGTATGACAAAGCTGAGGAGCGCTACAAAAACAAGATGATCACCATGAGGACCACAGAGTTGGTCATTAAGGACCTCGATCTCTACTACAAAGCCCTTGATCAGTAAGTAACTGATTTGTTTGAATTACTAAATTTTTTTTTTCCCACCAGTGGCATTTATCACAACCTTATTCTTTTAAACATCAGTGACTGCGGTTAAATGTGAATCAGGTGTGAGAAATGCTGAAACCGCTTGCACTGTGGAACTTTACATGTCTAAAGTTCCACAGTTCTTCAGGTCTTGGAAGAAAATGACCAGATCTTGTGATATCGTCCTGGACCATTCCCCAGGTCGCACATATAAGAAACCACATATCTTTGTGAGCAAAGAATTATGTGTGGCTTTTGCATTTGCATCTCACACACGCTGCCACGGCGCATGGCTTTGATATTTATTTTAATAAAATTTTTTTGGTTTGTTGTTTTTAATTCAATAGTTGTGTGTTTAAGCGCTGTTAATAATGTCTTGCAGAAACATAATTACCAAGTAATATTTTTATATTTCCTGTCAATGTAACATATTTTAATACAGTCAAAAGAAAAATTAGGTCACCTCAAATATTTATTTCAGAAATGTTTAAATATTGGTTTAATCAAACTTGAGCAACAGAATTATTTTGTTTTACATTTTAAAAGATAGATACAACAATGCATTTACTAGCTGAGGAAAAAGTTGGGCATCATACACTCTTTGTTCCCCCCTTATCTGACTTCATTGAAATGCTTCTTGTACCACTCTTTGTCGTCAGTCTTAGTAAGATTGTGTTCCTAAGAATGAGGTTTTCTCAAATTTGTAAAGTTTGGTAAGGAAGCACATATGAGGAGGTTTGCACTCGCAGAGTCTGATAACATCTGAGAAATGAGCAATCAGACAATTTACCATGCATGTGGGTGGGTTGTGAGCATCATTGTGCAGTTTAATCAAGATGCAAAGCAAGCGTAAAAAGCTTTTTTCTGCAGCCCATACATTCACGTCACACTTTCTGTGTGAACACAAAGCAGTTTGTTTGAAGTTGAGATATTTAATGTAATTATGTCAGGTAAATGGGACACTTGGTGGCAGAAATGTGAATGAAACTTTACGGTTGGCTGTTTAAATGGCCAACTAGCTTTTAAAAATTATTTTGAAATTGTTTTTTTAAAAGCTTCCACTATCAGACATGCTTAAAAATGTCACTGAAAACTGACAGAAATCAAGTACTTAGTGCAGTGATTGTTTAGATTTATTATTTTTTCAAATACATTTTTCATATTGATTAATTACACTTATAATTACTGCATTTAATATAACTGAAATTTCTAAATGAACACCACAATTAAGGGGCTCTAGATTTCAAAAGACTTAAAGAGCCGTTAATAATAGTGTCTTAATGATAGCAATTATATCTTATATCTTAAAAACCTCTACTGTTTGACGCAGATGTGTTTTGGTAATACACACACTTCACCACTTTTACATGTTCCTGCGTAGAGCATATTGAGTACTACCTCGGAAAGTGAAACTAAATAAAGAGGTAATTGGGTCACAGAGGCACCAGATTGCACCCAAGAGAAGCGTTTTTACAATCTGTGGCAAATTTGAGCATTTTTCTGAATCTCTGAAGATGAAAATTAGTTGACTAGATACGACATTTTTGAGTCATCTTTTCTAGTTGGAGGTTAAACTACTTTAAACTTTTATTGTGATTTGTGCAGGATGCTAAAATGTTTGTCATATTTTTAGATTTTTTTGTTAGAGGGTTTTATTATTTTGACATGAAGATTTTAACCTTTATGTCTTGTCTGTGTTTCTCTTTCACTACGTTTGCAGAGTTACAGCCTCTGCAAACTTAGTTTACTGAACTTTATTAGTTTTTAATATGTGGATGTGTATTATAAATGTCGAGTTCACAAAATAATATTTCACTTTGATTTATTTTTAGTGTTGTATTAGTTTAACTAATGGCTGAACTTGAGCACACCACATCCTTTCCTATTCTGATAAATTGTTTGCATTGGCACTGCACTACGTCAGTATTGTGACCTAGTTCACATCAGCAGGCATAAAGCGTTGTAGACACTTATACCAATGTGACCGACTGATACACGTGGACAAAATGTTGCTGTTAATGACCCACAATGATCACTGAAATAACTGATAAAAGCAGTACTAGTGAAAAATTTACTGAAAATTAACAAAACAAATCAGACGGTGCTTTTAAAATTGGCTTCAACTAAACAATTTTTAAAAAACAAATGAAACGGCGAGACAAACATTATGGTACTGAAAATAATTTGACCATTGGCATATAAAGTGAGACTTTTTATTAACATTACACTTGTAATCAGTGAGTCAGCCTACTTACAGGGTGCTGTTGTCAGTGTGGTGTTTGATGACATGATGTGTGCCATGAAGAACAACTGGCTCAGGATGTTGGAAAGAAAATCATAGACAATTATGTTCAAGGTAAAGACTATAAGACAATCTTCAAGCACATTGGTGCTCTTGTGACTAAAGCTGCACATATTATTGAGAAGTTTAGAGTTCAGTGGACCGTAGCCAAGGTCTAGAGAGGTCTAGAAGAAAATTGATGGCAAATCAAGAAGAAAGATAAAGAGCCCTGAACGACATCACAAAGACTTTAAAGGTGAACTCCAAGTTCGAGGTACAGATCACACCATATGTTGTCTTTTGAGTCAAAATGGACTTCAAGTGGGCCGACAAATAATGAAAAAGCAAAACTGGAATTAGCTACAATTGATGAGCCAAAGTCCATTGGACAGTTGAGACAAAACTTGAGCTTTTGGGTGAAGCACCAGATTTTACCACACTGGACATTTTAACATGTCTGTTAAAATGAAGCGAGGAGGGGGCGCTATTTCACTGAGCCGTACTAGTCAGTAGTTTTTCTTAAGTATTTTTATAGAGCTGCACCATACTTTTGCTTCGATTGGGAACACTTTAAAAGCTGCATCACTCTTACATTTAAATAACCAATGTATTTAACGATAACAACAACAGGAACTATAACAACATTCCTAACATCCTAATACAAGAATCCAGCTTAAGTTGCTCATATTTGCTTTTACTGAGTTTCTGATGAATTCATAGAATTCCTTTTTTGGAAGGTGTATGCTGTTTCTGCAAGGAAGTCAGTAACTGCATCTGTTGACTAAGCAGCTGCGTACATAAGGCAGTAGGTCAGATTGTTGGATAAGGTGTCCTCCAATCCTTCTAGTTTCAACTCTCCTCTGTGGTTCATCTACCCCCCATATATGGTCATAGGAAGAAACTGTGTTTTGTGTGATTATCACTCTCGTCTGTGTAACCACACTGGACTTTTTCATAAAGTTGCTAGATGATAGACAAAATATTTCTTGGTATCCAGGAAGGCAGCATTCAGTCTTCTGTTTGCCTATCTTTTTTACAAAGACATATCATCTAACATATCAGTATTGAATGAAAAAAAAAGATGTTGCAGTTTTCATTTTGTAACCAAGATATGTGAAAGTCACATTTGCAGCAGTGAACTTGTTTAACTTATATTTAGAAATTGCTAATGGTGCATTTTTGTCATCTTGAGTTGAGAGGATTTTATTTTACAAACACATGATTGACAAAATACTTGATGCGTCTTTCTGAGCTTATTTTGGTATTTTCAATCTAACAAAGACAACATGCAAAAAAAGCATCCCCTTTAATATTGAGTTTCACCCTTGTTTTCTTTCTCCTTTCCACAGAACAATCATGAGGTTCCACAGTATGAAGATGGATGAGATCAATAAAATTATCAGAGACCTGTGGCGCAGCACCTATAGGGGTCAAGGTGCTTCTCTTTTACAAATATATATATATCTTTTCTTTTTTTTTTTTTTCAAACTTATACAAAGTAGTTCCTCGCCAATATTTTCCTCTGTTAAGTCTTTTGTCTTGTGTCTCATATCTGCTTCAGATATTGAGTATGTGGAGATCAGGTCGGATGTGGATGAAAATTCATCAGCTGGAGTCAAGAGGAGGGTTTACAACTACAGAGTAGTGATGGTGAAAGGAGACACAGCTCTGGATATGAGAGGACGCTGCAGTGCTGGCCAGAAGGTGCTGACATTGCCAGTTCTGTATTTGTGCTGGCATGGCTAAAAGTTATACATGTACACAAGAACATTGTCAGTCAATCAGTAGACGTTCTTCTTCACTCCCTTATTGCCCATATTTGGCATACATTTAGGGTCGCATTAATTGAGACACTCCTTATCATTTCTTAAAACCTAGCTTTCCTGTAACATAAAGATGTGCCTTTCAGTTAATTAAAATATTTGTTTGGACACTTAATAGGTCAAGTTGGAAAGAAATATAAAATCTTGATTTGAAAGTTTTAAGTTATTAGTACAAAGACTCTACCTTTGAAACACATAGCACACTCATATAGTTTGTGTGTTTGACTGTTTAATATTTATAATTATTTTTCTACTCTGTACCAATCTGTAGGTTTTAAAATTAAGTGTCAACAAAAATTGTGACTTGCAATCAGTTTGCATATAATCAACACAAGAGCAACAGAACCATTATGTTGTATCAATGTAGCTGCTCTGTATAATCAGTTCCTCTTTTTCCCAATCATGGCCATTCCTGTGCAGGTGTTGGCGTCCCTGATCATCCGTCTTGCCCTGGCAGAGACTTTCTGTCTGAACTGTGGGATCTTGGCCTTGGATGAGCCTACAACCAACCTGGACAGAGAGAACATAGAGTCCTTGGCACATGCCCTTGTAGAGTCAGTGCTTTTCATGTTTTTGCAAAACTCTAAATCCATACCTGAAGCTGTATCTAATGTGATTAGAGCTTCAGAATAACTGCCAAACAGTGTGCAGTGACAGGATCGGTTGAAATTAACTCACATTTTCTTCATTCTTCTCTTTTTTTGTCCTTGTGATTTTTCCACCTTGCATTTGCACTATAGTCTGTATCAGGTGAAGACTTCAGCGGCAGTGAAAATCCATAAAACTGATGGTGTATATACAGTTGTGTTCAGAATAATACTAGTCCGGCTTACCAGCAGGAAGCCCTCAAGTCATTGTAAAGTGCTTACAGTTAATTGAGCAGCATCCTTATTCCAGACCAACATGATTGACATTAGAGAGTTTTCAGCAGAATAATTGCTGAAACTGTAATATTTTGCCTTTAGTTACTTGTTAACAGTTTAGATCAGGTTTTATTTTTATTTAATTTGGAAAGCAATGGGCAGTGTCTTTAATGTCTTAACAGATATGGAAATAAATCCCTTTACGATTTTGAGGTGGCCGTTTTCTATTTCTTTGAATACAACAGTGACAAACCAAGTGTTAAATCCAGGCCGTGCTTAGTAATAGCACACATTGATATTGGAATGATTTAGATTTGATAAATTGCACGTGCACTTTTCTTTTGAAGTGTCAACCTTTTCTGATTGCGAAACAGGCACTTTTTTTTAAGATAGCAAATGTGCAAGACTGTAGAATAAGAGTTGTGCAACATTAATCATCTTTCAACAAAGCAATCACTGATCACTCTTTTCCTGTCTTTAGATAAAAAACCTTAGAGATTATCAACATTGCATTGCTTTTAAAGTTGCAAGTATTCAGCATGTTGTACTGAAGCTTGATCTCTGGTGTGCTCTCCAGAATCATCAAGAGTCGTTCTCGTCAGCGCAATTTTCAGCTGCTCATCATCACCCACGATGAAGACTTTGTGGAGCTCCTGGGCCGCTCCAGCTACATCGAGAACTTCTACCGAATCCGCAAGAACCAGGACCAGAACTCCGAAATCAACAAGTGCAGCATCTCCTCTCTCTCGTCTTATCTCCATTAAAAAACTCACTGTGTTGCATGGCGTTAAAGGTCTTCAGTAACATTTCATTCTTTGATTGTATTTGGTAAAATTCACACTGTGTTTTATTTATCCTTCCTTTTGCTGTGAACCGTTTAAATTTTCTTATAGTTAACTATAATCCAAACAAGAGCTTGAAAAACATTTTTTTTTTCAATTTATTTTAATAAATGTCAAAAACACAAAGTAAGAAGCTGAAAGTACAAGTTATACATGTATATCAATGACTTTCATGTCTTTGCATGATGCACCAATTGCAGAGTTGTATTAAAGAAATTTAGCATGCCTTTGTTAAGAATTGAACACTTTTAAACGATCAAATGCTTTCAGATAGAAAGCATTGATAGTTTGTGCTTCAAAATCTGAGACATTGCAGTTTAAATTTCCTTGTTTCATCTTCAGAAGTTTGATATTCTGGTATTAAATCTTCAGAATTACTAAAGCTGGAATGATTTTTTTTTAACAAACTCATTTTAGATATTTCACTTTAACAGCTAACAAGCCATCAAATTCAAAGAAATAGTCAAACCACAACTTATCTCACAATCACTGCAGATGACATCTCATTTTAGCAGCGAAGAAACATAACTAGGGGCGTGGACAAAGGGTGTATAAAACCAACCACTAAGTCAGAGCAACTTCAAGCTCACAGCTGAACAACCAAAGACGACTTCAGAGCCTCTATCGAGACGTCCTCAACCTGCAAGCAACCATGGTGATGACAATACTTCTGCTGGCGTTTGCTGTGGTTCAACTGGTGATCCCTGCTCCTACTTCACCTAGTCCCACACACCTCAACCTCAACCACATTATTGCGGAGGCTCACAAATGTAAAGAGATTTTCGCCAAAGTAAGTTTTCTCTTTTCCTTTTTCCAACAGTTTACGACTAAATTTTAAAAGCTGGCAGCATGTTTGACTAAACTTATCTTCTCTTTGTGATAGGAGTTGTTTGTGGAGGACGTGGAGGATTTGGTTGATGCCGGCTGCAAAGTAAGAAGAGTGCTTCATCACCTGAACCATACTTAAATTTTCTTCAAGAATGTTGAAAATGTACTTACATACTTTTCAATTATTTCCCTTATAGAGTGACTTCTTTTGCAAAGTGCATATGATTCTGTTGAAGCATGAGAAGTCTGAAGAACCCAAGAAGAAAGAGCAATCACTTGTGCGCTACCTGGGCGCATACATCAACAATGCACATGTAAGTTTTTTAATTTGTTTTGGAGTTTTGGATTTTCATATAAAAACAGATTATGTATGTTTTAGCCTTGCCAATAGAGTGCAGTAACTTGCAAAAACAAAAATGACTGATGCAGCTGCAGAAATTAGAGTGAGAAACATTTTGTGCAGCTTGAATGAACTGGATTTCTTGTTATTCAGATCGACTGTGCAGAAGTGCTGAAGACGGTGAAAAACTCGACTGTAACAAGGCCAATCACTGTTCTGCTGGAGAACATCAGCAAATGTAGCAGGAACAAAAACTTTAGGGGATAGTAACTTCAGCACCTGGAGCCTTTTCGGCATTTGTTTATCTGCATCTACAAATCCATTGTAATTGTGTCTTATAAGGTTTTTTTGCATTTTTAAATTTTCTGAAATGAGCATGATATGAGAAAATTAAGTTTAATGCTGTGGTTTAACTTTTGTGTAGAATTTTAGTTGAAAAGTTGTTTTTATTTTAAGATATTCCATCTTATTTATTTTTATTTATCATAAGACAATTTATTTATTGTAATTTTATTTCACAGTATTAAAATCAGCATTAGAGAACATTAACTTATTTCTCATGACTTTCTCAGGCTTCTCAGGTAAAAATGCTTGGTTCTGTATAATTTGTCAGTTTTATTATAGATCTTAAAAAGAGTTTTGGGGAAAATGTTTTACAAATTGGCATTTACAGTCTGCAGATACTGACTGTACTTTCAGATGATCGGATGGAACTGTGCTATATATTCTATTTTAATTTGATTGTTGGATTTATCTGTATTGGAATAAACTGAATTAAACAAATTTGCAATGAATTGGATTTGTTTGCTTTGTAAAGTGCTTTTTGATTTGAGTGAAATAAACTTAATTGTGCTATATATCTTGCATTTTGTCCTATCCTTGTGACTTAGCATGAAACAGGAATACAAAGTAGGGAAATCATTACATTGCTGGAGGGATTCCCTTCTTCCTTGACCTGTTGCACACCATATGTAACATGTTCAGCCACAAGCTCTTTGGGAATCACTTTGTTGGTGATAAAACTGCATGGTGTTTTAAAATTGGTCAAGGACATTGACTTGTGTGGGCAAGTTTGTATAGGTCATAAATCACTAAGGTAACTTAATTGAGGGAGAGAGAACTCACAAAATATTTTTGTATACAAAAAGCAGCTAATCTTAATCAGAATTGTATGTACAAGAATGGTGGTATAGTTGCATCTCTTTTACTTAATTTGTATGCTGACCTAGCCTTTTTGAAAACTAGTCGCTTGTCCTTTGTCATATGCTTTTTCCAGACAGTCTGGGCTCTTCTTGGCTGTTGAGAAACGATTGCTTCCTAGACATATGGCCTCTTGAGGTTTTAAATTTTACCCAATTGCTAATGTTTGCGTTTGTATTTCGCCAATTCGATGCTTTGAAGCTTAGCAGAAATGTAATGTGTTTTAAACAACCATCTTCCACCGCAAAAATAAAGTGCAGGTGTTACATTTCTGGTGGGTCAGAAGTGACCCATCATTTTCTGACTGCAGGGGACGATGGCGCAATTACTCTGGCCAGAATAATTTGTGACTAGTATTATAGTTATTTGAGGGTTAAATATGATTATAAATACACCCAAACTGTTGTGATTAAGTGGTAGACCTCTGAAAAATTGTTATTTTAAACTCTGAAATTATTTACAGGCCTGTACAGTAAAGTCACAGATTATTTCGGCCAGAATAATCTGTGACTAGTGTGATCTATTTGATGTGATGGTCATTGTTCAGCCTCAAACACAAAGTACTATATTTTCTCTGACAATGCAATGGTAAAATACGAGCCATGAATCTTACAATCCCAGCTGTGTCAGTATTTACCCAGTATTTGCATGCTGTTGCCCCCAGAAAATGATGGGTCACAGATTTTTCTGTAACACCTGTTCGAACATGGCGGCTGTTAATGTTAATTCAACTTTGTTCACTTACTCCGCTGCCAATGCTAAAACTGCAGGCAGACAGCAGACTTCTAAAACAGAGCAGAAAGTCGAGATCATCTTTCACAACTTCTCCTTCTCCTACAATCTGAGTCAAGGAGAGAAAGCCCAAACTGCTGTTAATGACTTGGTCAGGCCAATGCTGAATAACTATTGTTTACTTTTTGTAATTTAACTCGAAGAGTTCCAGATGGCCTTAATTTAACTTTATAAGTCTTTTGTTTGCTAGGTTTTGGACATGAATATCACTTTTTGATTTTCCAGAATTACAAATTATATATTTCAGAGATCTGGATGACATGTAGTTATTTCTGCATTGTAGATCACTCATTCCCTTTGACAAAAAAAAAGTATGTTCTGACTCAGCTCTGTCCGTAGCAAAAAAAAGGTTCCTTTTTCACTATTATCGCACTTTCATTTTCAAACCGCATGACTTTTTTTTTTATTTGGTGAGCAAGATCATAGACAAAGGTTCTTAGTATTCAGGAAAGCACCATAGAGCTCCTCTGATTTATATCTGTACAAATGTCTCTTGCAGCAGTGCAAGATTGATGCCCTATTAAAAATATTAAGACAAATAAGAACCTGCTGTAGCTTTGTAACAGTTCACTGAGTTTACATCCCCTCATTAGTGTCTAATGAGGGTTTTGGCTTCAGGGTGGATTTGCTCCACATTGACTATGTGTTAGCCTCTCTTATTTATTTATTTTTTTCTCTTTCCCTAAACTAGTTATATTTAACACTTTGAAATGTAGTGGCTAAATGTAGAACAGTGTTTACAAAAGTATTATCTAGAGATTTGGATGTGGCCTTTAGAAAAAGTGGGCCTTAAGATAAAATTAATGTGAGAAGAAAATAAGTTTTGGCAGCCACCTAGTGGTCGATCTGCCATGTGTCAACTGTAATGTAATAAAAGTTATTAAATTTATTAGCTAAAATATTTCCCTGCCCCTTTCTACGTTTTGGGACAACCAGATAATATTCGGTTTTATTATAAAGGGCTACATGTGAGAAAAAAATGTAAATTTAATTCTGGATTTAACCAGGAGCAAATGAATGTTTACAAACAAGATATTTTAGGAAATGTTATATATTTTGTATTTGTTTTGTGTGGACAATTATTTTTTGAGTATTTATTAATTATTAATAATCTTATCTAGGACTTTAACTCTGAGTGAAATAACTGTCTGTATTATATGCAGATCTTAAAATAAAAGTCATATTATTCACATCTAATGGAGAAAAGATGTCAAATAAGTTGTCAAATTACAAAAAGTTAAATATTACTAGACTATTTGCTATATTACTGTTGGAGGATGAAATTAAAATTAAACTGAGTTAAGATTTGTGTTATTTTCTGATATGTAACTAATTATTTTTTTTATGACAATACTATAAGGATAAAAAATAATTAAAAACTCCAAATAGCACGATTGATAAAACATTGTTGTTAATTGGTTTATTGCAGACTGTCTTTAACCCAGACAAGAACAAAAATACAAGATATGAAAATACATGGTCCTTATAGACAACCAATAATCAACCTATAATCTAAGCATAATGGATTGTCTTTTAACTTAATGCAGATAACATGGTCACAATAACTAATTGCACCTGGTAGTTTCTTTTGGCCACTACAAAAAGGATTTGTTTGATAATACTCACAGATTGGTCAATACTCAAGGGAATAAAAACGTTGCAGGAACCTGCAGAAGTAAAAGTCTTCTTAAATAATTGTGTGTAAAGTTACGTAAATATGTTTATGTTTTGTCATTCCTTTCTTTAAAGAGGCGAGTTAAAAACTCATCAAACCCTAAAATAATTATACTGATGCCCTGTTTAAACTCTCGTCAAACCCATACAAATGGGTTGTAGAAAGATAGATTTTCTGTTTATCAAAATGTTTAAAAGAAAAATGGTGAAAAATTGACTTTGATTTGCCCGTACTGGACTAAATCAAGACGATCTTTTTTTTTCTTATGACCAGAGGGAACAATTACATGTTATTTGCCCTCAGAGGTTGTTTTGTGTCTTGAAATAGCAATGCAGGAACGTTTAGAAGTTCAAATGATAACTCAAATATTGATGATTGTGTAAATCATTCAGCCCACAACGAACTTCGGAGGAACCCTCTTCTCTTGTAGTGCACTCAGCTAATCGCAGCACTCCAGAAATGCATTTGTGTAAATGCTCTTCTTTGGCTGTGGGGAGCTGATTCTGTCTCTGAGAGGAACATGTTTCACCACTCTTTTCCCTCCTGCCTGAGACAATGTACCTGTCACTCTGTGACTTGATGCAATGTGAGAGCTACGGAGGAGGCTTGTTCATGGTGGGACTCTGTGTGCCATTCAGCTGTGTGTATCTATGCTACTGAACCGTGGCTTCCTCATTACTTAATAAAGAGAATCACTCTCCTTTTCAGCATTGCTTTTTATAGAACTGTTGAGGGAAAAAAAATCCTCTTTGTGTATGCTTTTCTACAATAAACAGGAGATTTTGCAAAAATTTCAAAGAACAGGAAAGTTCTCAGATCAGCTGAAAGTAAAATAAAGAAAAGTTAAAGTTGTGCTTTAGATCACTGCCGTGTTTGTAAAAAATAGGCTGATCGCTGCAGAATTTCTTCTAGTGGGAAATGCTGTGATTCAAAAGAGCTATTACATTAAACCAGCCTTGGATGAGCTTAACATCCTATTTATTCCTCAATTAACCCTGCAGCACACAATAGACAAACTTTATTCATCTGTTTTCCTGGAGGCAACAAACATGTAACATTGGCCTAATTTGAATGATTGAATTATTTTCTCTTTAAACTGATTTGTTGACATTACAAAGCAATATAAGCCGGACAGTTGAAACTCATTAGATCATATAGTTTGTTCTTCTTCAGACTATAAAAAACTCTAAAAAGTAAGCAACCATTTAAGTTTTTCACATTTTGTTACATCAACATACTTTTTGACATATTTTGTTGTGTTTTACAATTGTATAATCTTTAGTGCATAACTGTAAAGTCTGCATGATTTTAAATGTAATGTTCCAGAAATTGTTTTTTTTTTAATATTCATAATTATAACTCATCATATATTTTTTACAGACTCCTATTCTTGAATTTGAATGATGTGCTTCATTTGAATCTATTGAGAATCTTGAATATGATTTAAATATTTGGGGTTTTTTATGTGTAATTATGTTAACTGTAACATGTTTTACTACTTATTGTCATTAAATACTTGTTTTTACCTGGCTTGAATTAAGGAAAGTATATTTTTGTTTATCTTTTAAGCCATAAAAAACCCTCTAAGTTTTTTTCTTTTGCTTTGCATGCTCACATCAACGCACCTTTTATACTATGGTCCATCACATCCTTCATTCCAGGAAACTACGAGTAGCTTTTGTTGTTTAGCTGCGCTGATGTGATGCACAATTTTTAATGAAAAACATCTTTTCTGCAGCTCACAGAAAGTGCCAAGTAGTCAGTCTTGCAGAGGCATGTACATCTTTAAAGTGTGAAGGAGCCCGTTGTGGATCACTGTTTGTATTTAGGGTGGCTTGATAAATTCATCGTTTTGTTAAGCTCTTCTTGATCTGGACACATGCAGAGGAATACGTGCTCAAGCTTTCAACCTCTGCTGCTTTCTTTATTGTGTTCCTGGTCGATTAGCCTCGGGGCTGTCTTCAGGGCCTGGGGCCGGTGGGAGCAAATGGGGGAAGGGCGGGTGGCTGCATCTGCTAGGGGACCTTCTTCAGGGGGTCCCACTGTGGCCTGGCTCAGTTTTCATGTCTATCTTCAAAGGCACAACCCGGTGCAGAGAGAGAGAAGAGAGAATGGTGAAGAGACGACGACCCTGCTGCTGTTATTTTCCCAAGTGCCTTCAGCAAGCACTACTGGTGTAACAGCATTCTGACACCAGGCCGCTCTAAAGATACCCAAAGTAAACTGAAACATCATTTTATATGTTGAAATTATTTCAAAATTAAAGTTTAACCAAAATAATACACAAAATAACTGTATCCTACACATGCAATGACCCCATGGATCAGAGATATGCAACAGGAAGGGAGTAATTAACAGTAAAACTGCCCAGTAGTTTGTGATGAGCATAAATTGGGAACATAAATAAAACATGTAGAGAAAAGGTCAAATGAATAGGCCTTGAAAATCTAAAAAGGCAGGACTTTGAACGGGATAATGTCCATTTTGCAGCTTCCTCGGGTCTCCTGATCCTCTCTGTAGCCGATCCTCTGGCACGGCTGCTGTCACAGGGGTTTAGCTTCACATTTTTCAAACCAGCAGGGAAGCACTCACCTTGATGAGACCAACTTAGAAAAGAAAAACTAAATCCAGACAGTCAAATATAAAAGAACTGTCAACATTTGACATTTGTGTGTTTTCTCTACATTTTTGTTTTTACATAACTCATTCTCTTTCACAAAAATAAGTAATTTACTTCTCTTTGGATGGCTTTTCTTTTACTTTTTATATGTATTTTCTTCCTTCATCTACTTTATCCACTACTTTTCTCTCCCATCCTCTACTGCTGCATTCTCAATGTTCGGTGGCTTAGAAACGTACATGGAGTCCTTGAGCCACAAACTTCAGTAATTCACACAAAGGGGTTCATGGTAGTGAAACGGAAGGTTACGTGGTTTTCAAAATTGGAAGTTTGCCATTGATATGTATGTTTTTCCTTTATTCTAATTCTATATGAAATGCAGATTAATCAGCTGCTTTCAGGGGACATTCAGTTGTGCATGTGTGTGTCTTAATCTCACTTTAGGTAAAGTTTCTCTGTGAATTAAACATGCAAAGCAAACAACTCACACTGCACATTATTCTGAACACGCCACATGCATGGTGGTGGCAGCATCATGCTGTTGGATGCATCTTACGTAAGAGTAAGTAAGCTGATAGAGGCTGACGATGGACAGGAATATACATATATCTATAACTTTTTTTGTCGTTCCACTTCACATTTCTGCCTTTCTTTGTGTTCACCTATTACATAATATCCCAGTGAAATGGTTTGAGGCTTGTAGTTGTATCATATGAATATGATATGAAAACATTCAGAGTGTGTGTGTAACCCACTAAGTGATTACCACCCATCTTAGTTTAAGGAAGACTTGTTTCGTTTTCTTGTCCTCGCCTTTTAGTGTTTTAGATCTTTACATCTTGTTTTTTCTCAATTTTCTTCTTTCTGCTTTACATCCACATGTCTGAGATGGTTTTGTCCATATACTCTCATCTGAGTTTGTGCTTAGGAATTGCACCTGACCAAGTGTGTTATAGGGAGAAATCACGCCACACTGAGTTATTTCTGGCTGGGTTAGTCGTATTTCTCTGGGCACTTTGATAATGGAGAACATTTGAATAATGAATAGAGTGTATAATACTGTTCTTCAAACTCGCTGAATGAATTAGGCAAGTGCACATAAGAGACGTTTCTGAATGTATGTTGTAGGGAATGAAACACAAATTTCCTTTTTAGCACTGCTTAATAAGCAAAGGAGTGGCCAAAACTATGAATATATATTGACATAGACAGTTATCTCTTTTTAGCTTCTGCAATTCTTAATAGCGCTTAATGTGCTGTGATACTAAACAGACTCCTTGCTGGAACAAACACCTAATCTGAGAGGCAGTTTAGTCTCTCTAAAGAGAAGACACAATGAGAAATGAATCACTATGAGACGACTTTTCTTGATCAAGGTTTAAATAACATGACTATTGTACTCATCACCTAAAAATGATTTAAACCACTATTCACTTCCTTAAACTTTGATTCCAGTAAGCCATACTTCTTCAGTATAATACTTTATTGTTCTTTCAGTTGTCTGAGATTTCTTATGATCTAAGGAGTATTTTCTTGGAAATTATCAGATTTTTCACTTATATTTTGCCCAGAATATTCTCAAAAATAAGGAAAATGAAAGAGTACACTGTCAGTTCTAATATATATATATAAATTACTCACAGGTAATTAATATTATTTATGTCTTTGGATCTAAGAGGTGCAGCTGTGTGATAGCACACAATATTTGCACCTATGAATATTTAACATTGACGCTACTGTTGAAATTAAGTGATTGAATAAATACAACTCTATTTTTTCTGTGAAATCTAATTAGAAATTTGATTTCTGGTGGGGAATAAATTCCTAGCTGAAACCACAGAGTAAGACTGAAAGTTACAGTAGTTGGGCCCTTCAGAATGAAGACTATATGACTGGTCCTATTCTTCTTGATTGAAACTACATTTATTAATATTCAGGTGGTTTTTTTTTTCAAATTATTATTTTTTTCAATTGTAATTGTTCAATTATTAATAACTCCAAAATCATTCAAAAAGGTTCAGTCTGTTTTCAAAAGTGAATCCTGCTGAGTGAGGAGGAGGAAACTTCCATTAAGACATTTATTAACTTAGTTTTCATTTCTACAGCTTGACTCCATATTACTTTGTTTATTTTAGAGTGTGTGTGTGTGTGTGTGTGTGTGCGTGTGTGTGCACGCGAGCTTATGTATGTCTGAGTCTGCGCCTCACATGTGAGTATCATCCTGCAGGATGACTTGGTCCCGTGCTGGTTTGGCTTCTGACGATAACTGAAGGTGACTAAAAGGGAGGTAGCTGTCTTCTTTCGCTGTGGTCACATTCTCATTTGTTGCTACTGGCATCCTATGAATTATTGAGTCTGGGGTGTCGTGGCTCCCACCTCTCCTCTCACATTCCCTCAGTCTACTTGACAGCCACTCGTGTGTGTGTGTGTGTGTGTGTGCGTGCGTGTGTGCGTGTGTGTGTGTGTGTGCGTGCGTGCGTGTGTGCATGCGCGCGCTGAGCGTAAAGTGCATGCATTCTTCAGCAATTAGACGGAGCCTCCATCCTCATTCTGTCAAAAATGTTATCTGCTGCATGAAAAAATCCAAAGTAAACACAATTTCTCTTCCGCGCTGTCTTTCCTCCAATCCACATTTTAGTGTTTCACTCTGAATCTGCACCTTGCATTAATTTGCTTCAATTGCAAACTATTTCATTTCATGTACAAAGCATGAAAGTTTCGCGCAAAAATAAAGCAGAAATTGGCCTCTCGGTGCACCTCGATTATTGCATGAGAAACAGCAATATACCTTTCAGGATCTGCTGAATAATTGAAGTGCCCTCAGTCGCCACATGCCGCTGACGCTCATAGGCCTTCAGCTCAACTTACCACGTTATGATATCAATGCTGGTAATATGAGGATCAATTATTCACAAGACCAAACCTCACGTTCAGGCCAGAAAACTCACAAATTCAACTTTTTATGTCTTACTTTGCATTTTTATTTCTGACTAAACTTAAAAACGCGCATTGAAACGGTCTAACTCATCAAAGGGGGGAGGATCCATTACAACAATTAAATTAGGATTCGTCTCTCCCTTTTGAAAAAAATCCATTAAACACCATAAATTAGACAGAATTAAATCGACTCACCATCAAAGAGAATATTCATGAGTGCCACAAACGTTTCCGCGTAAAGCTGCAAAGTATCGATCCCATCCAACAACCGGCCCACGGTCTCTCAGGGAAAAATCACACAGCCGCAAGCCATGACCACTGCGGGAGGATCCCGGCAGAAGCGTCTCAATTTAGCCTCTAATGCATTTATTTATTCATTTCGTTTCGAGAAACATCTGATGGATGTTTGGTGACCGACTCCACAGGCGGAAATGATTATTTTAAGATATTTTTATTGTGGCATTTTTACGCATCCTAATTTTGCTGAGTAGAAACATCTGTGGAAATGAACTTCAAGCTTACAATGCACCCAGAACATGCATGATAATAATAATAATAATAATAATAATAATAATAATAATAATAATAAT
>VMRN01000031.1:3066347-3110474 GCA_010277015.1 Poeciliopsis turrubarensis
TAATAATAATAATAATAATAATAATAATAATAATAATAATAATAATAGGTCACATGCGCCCATAATTTTAATTGATTAAAAATAAGGAAATACAACTATAAAGCTTAAAAATACTTACATAACAAATGCCTAACATTAATGAAGTAAAAGAGAGCGAGGCAGAGACAACTCTCCCTGGTTCCTCGTCCAACCTGTGGTGCGTCTCATGAGTCGCTCTGGAGTTCCCATTCAAGCCTCTGCTGCCTGTTCGTCCACACTACTTGCTTTTATACACATATATAATTAATATTGCATCGTCATTACTTAATAATTTCAGTCCCAATGCATGACACAACCCGGTAACACGAGGGCATTCATAATTGAAGGTGCGCTAATTAGAGAGGAAGGGGCCAGGACGCGCACTTGTCGCTCCACGGTGTGAGAATCACTGTGAAAATCAAGGGCCCTCCCTGTGTTTATTTCTTCTGCTTGTATCATATACGAAAAATTCATATTTAATGCCAGCAGAGTTCTAGGGTCTATAAATAATAGAGCCTCTAAAAACAACCCTCATTTTTTTCTTACACTGTAAACATTTTTTGTTATAAATGTTATAAAAAAGAGGAGTTTTCACCAAAGTTCATTTCTCTTGAAGTAATGCCCAGTAGCTACGTCACTGTAGAATTAAAATACTCACAGTTTTTACACCTTGCTGTAGATTTATGCCTCACTCACGGTGATGGTAATTTAAAGAACAGTTCAGTGGGATGAGGAGCATCTACTGCATCCTAAAATTAAAAAGGCTACTGATCTTAGCTTAGAGGGAACATTTTTGATTGATTAATTTTTTTACGTAAGCACTAGTTAAATTTCGACACGGATTACAAAAATCACTGACAGCAGCTTGTATTCTATTTATTTAACAGTAGGTCTGTAAATTATAGATTTTTACAGGAAAACATGACAGCACTGATGATGGAAAACTAATATACTAACTCAGCATACCTAATACAAGTGTTGAGTGCGTCAATATTTTTTTATCTAGATAATTACAATACATTATATATAATCCATAGAAATTTGTTCCTCTTCTTTTTAGTGGCTATTTTGGTGGGTTTACATATTCAGACGGAAAAAAATACGATTTTGCATCTTTTTTAAGTTGTATTTTTGTTTCAGCTGCTCTTTGCTAAAATGTCCTTTCACAGGAAAAGCCACTGAGCTATGCTGTCATTCTGACAATAAACAATTTGCAGTGTATAATCTGCAGCTGATCTAATATGGCTTGCTGGAGGCCTCGGGCCTGAGGATCAGAACAATCCATTCATTCAAGAAAACAACGATAATGATAATAGTGAGAATTTTAGAAAATAACCAATAATTTATTCAGTTTAAATTTCACACTTTTTTTATTCCAAGTGAAATCAAGAGTGAGGAAAATAAATACTTAACAGGTGATAAAAGCCATATAATAAACATCTATACAGCTCACCTGTGATTCTGGAAAACATGTTCACATCAAAATACTAAAATATAGCAGCAGCCACGTTGGTTGTGCTCCCAGTAATGACGGTGTCATTTCCATTTCTTAATAATTCAAGACGAACAGAGTGTGATAGCTTGTGATGAAGACTCACTTTTGTGCGTAAATCACGATCACTCACAGTTCACAAAGAGCTGCTTCATTGGAAGAATTCAGTGGTTAAAATGTGAAACCCGGGAACATTTATATCGGAAAGGCTCCATAGGGGAAGACATGATTGTGTGGGTATTTATGGATATATGAAGTGGAGATCATAGAGTCTGTTTTGTTATTTGTTGTAAGGGGAAAAAAGTCCAGTTGGGCTCCAATGACAAGAAATGTGATAGTTCAAAATAAAAGTCCCTTCTCAGCGTGCGCAGACTACAATATCAATAACATCAAAAATCCCTTTAAAAGAAACAAATATGTCATCTGAACAGCAGAATCCGGAAAAGTGCAACAATGCAAAGTGAGTGACACAAAAATGGGTAAAGTCATTTTTGGAAACGATCCCAGAGATGCTGATAAATCCCTGTTTGTTAGGGCTGCTCGGGTTATTATTAATCACTCAATCAAAAATGTAGTAGGCTATTTTATTCATGATGTTGGTGGGAAGAACTCAGTGCACCGCCGAGTACTTCATTCGCTTCTGTTTCTGCCGCTGATTGCAGAACCACACTCGAACCACGTTCTTTTTAAGGTCCAATTTCTCGGCGATGGCCGCGATTTTCTCCGACGAGGGCCGAGGCTGGATGGCGAAGTACGCCTCCAACGAGCGCTTCTCCGGCGCGGCGATGGACGTGCGCTTCCTTTTCCTCTCGCTGCCGTTGAAAAGGTCCGGCTTGCTGCTCTTCTCCCGGTGCGCAGCCTCGGCTTCTTCCAGCCAGGCCTGCAGGACCGGCTTGAGGGCGATCATGTTGTTGTGGGACAGGGTGAGGGACTCGAACCTGCAGATAGTACTCTGGCTCAGCGACCCCACGCCTGGGATCTTGAGGTTGGCCAAAGCTGCGCCGACGTCCGCCTGGGTCACTCCGAGCTTAATCCTGCGCTGCTTGAAGCGCTCCGCGAACGCTTCCAACTCCCGTGGATCGGACTCCACGTCGCTGACGCAGGCCATGCCTCCGTGCACCGACAGGGAGTGAGGATGGGCCATGGTGGCCATCGCCTGATGCAGCTGTCCCATGGTCTGCAGGTGGTGGTGCGGGTGCTGGTGGTGGTGCGAGGTCGCAGTCATCCCTGGGGGCTCTGGAGCACCCATCCCGGTCACGGCCAGGCTGTTGGAAAGGTGGTCCAGGAGGTCCCCAGCCTCCAGAGTCTGTCCCAGGTGGTGGTGGTGGTGGTGATGGGAGATGGGCACGGTGGTGGAGGAGGAAGAGGAGGCTGAGGTGCAGGGGACACTGCTCATGGTATGGTAAGTCACGTCTGGTTTGAACGGGTGGCTCTTGCCTTGAGAGACAATGCTGTCAGCAGCCGCCAGAGCTTCAGCCCGTGCCAGCAGGCTCTCATCAAAGCCTCCGAATATATTGCCCTGCAGCTGCAAGCAAGAGTGCGCATACTGGAGTCAGTGGGGAATTCTGTCAGGCAGCTCTCAGGATCTAAAAAACATTTTCCAAAGGCAAGCAGCGCCGAGGAGAGGAGAGAACCCCTCCTCAAAGCGCAGGTCATAAAAATTAATATGAAAGCAAGAGCATTGCTTGAATAGACATGTGGATGAAAGAGGGGAAAGGGGGAGGAGAAGAGAGGGGGCGCAGAGGAAAGAAAGCGAGAGAGAAAGAGAGAGAGAGAGAGCCAGAGAGAGAGAGAGAGAGAGAACAAAGTCCTGTCAAATCAACTTTACAGACATTTCCAGTGTGATATTTTCCCCTCTCCTCTCACCCAGCAGCGCTGGCCCTTCTCTCCCACCCTGACGCGAACGTACCTGCGGGGCCGGCAGACAGACTCTGCGCATGCCCTCCGAGCCTGAGTGCAGGCCGGGATATTTGGGCTCGTGCAGGGCTGGGTGCATGGAGAAGTGTTGCTTGCCGTTCATGGTCATCATCGTCATCCTCCCAGCAGGCCCCTCGCAAGCAGTGTGGCCCCGGACATGAAACGAGCCGGGAGGAGCGGGCAGCCACGGGAGCCTCCTGTGCTCTCCGTCACCAGACTGAGGCTGTTCACAGCCAGGGCGCCTCCCGGCATCCTCCTCCTCTTCCTCCTCCTCCTCCTCCCTACAGCCTCCCTCCTCCTCCTCCCTCCCACCTGCTCCTTTGCTCAACTTACAGGTTGCAACCGTTTGGCCTGTGGACTCAAACATACTGCTGGCCAAAATCACTAATATATTTTACTTCAAAAACTGTTTATAGACGAGAATATTAATATTTTGGTGACATTTTGTTCTGTTAATATACTGAACATCTGTCAGGATCTGTCAGAAGAGAATTTGGCGAATCTAATTCAGTCCAGTCATTTCAGCACCATGGACAGAGCAGAACATCGAACTTGCACCACTGAACAAGAGTTCTTTTTCTTCTAGCCCCGATGTGACCCTCCAGCTGTTGTCACTGGTTTAGGTATGATTGCATACCTGACAGGCTGCAGCTGCAACCTTTGTCCTGGAAACATCTGTCTGGGTCTCTAGGATGTCACTTGTGAATCTCAGCTAAAATGTTGTGGGGCCTTTGCTTCAAATCCTCTCAGGGCTGCAGTTTTATTCCTTGTTTTCCACTCAACATTAATATGCTGTGATACAAACCCTTATGAAGGGTCAGCTTGTTGAGCAATTACCTTCTATAGCCCACACCTCCCGTTCAGGCTTTCAGGGAATGTTTACTAGACTATTGTCATATAAGCAGTTTTCTCTGGTGTCGGTTAAGGGTGGACAAACCCCATCTTAGGCCTGCGGTTTTGGCCATAGATATGTTGGCCTTGTTTCACCCATAATCATTCAAATTAACAAAAAAATAAGCCCACAAAACAACAACAGCAAAAAAGAACAGATATTTACAAGGCCTTGTCCAGCAGGAACGGTAATTCCTTCCCAACCCCACAGTTACATCCATTAACTTGTTTTACTGGGATTTTAATAAGCTAGACCATCAACTAGTGGTAGATGAAAAGAAAGAGGAAGGAAAATAATAAATGGTTTTTAATCGTTTTTACAAGGCAAACTCTGGAAGGTGTGGCATGTCTTTATACTCAGCCACCTTTATTCATAAACCTAAAAATTCAGGAAAAACAATCACCTTCAGAAGTTAATTGTTGTAGGGTCAAAAAACTTTAGACTGGTGCAGAGGTTCAACTTCCACTCTAAACATACAAAACATATCGAATGTTAGAATGTCCCAGTCAAAGTCTAAACCTAAATCTAATACAGTAGTAAGGCTTGAACATGTGGGATTACAGACACTCATCCAAACTGACTGACTCAAAAAGTTCTACCTCTCTGTGCAAAGAAGTTTGCTGTGGAGTGAGAGTCTTAATTATCCCACAGCTGTAAATGCAACAAAGGCTGTTCTAAAGAGTATTCACTCAAGATCGCTGAATAGAAAAAAAACATTTTACACTTCTTAGATATTTTTATTTTGAAAAACCATCTTACTAACAGTAACTGTTGTGCAAACTGTAATAAACTGTATTGGCAGGGCAGAGGAACATAAATGTTCATTGTTTAGACTGTGCTGTTGTGTAAGCCTGCACTTTAATGACAAGCCTTGACCCGATGGCCTTGGCCTGGCTCCTCTCGACGTGAATGCTCAGTTCTCTGGAGCTGCTGCTCCAGAGAACTGAGCTTCTCATGTGGCTGCCTGGTTAAAACTCAGAGACCCGGATGGACAGACCGAAAGAGGAGCCATGCGGACAGAGGCCGGGCTGATGACACAGCGGGTCCATCTGATCCTGCCAGCCGCCTCTCCAGTTCCCCAGACTGTGAATAATTCAGCAACATGGTGGCAGGCATCCATTACCATGGTGGCATCTTCTCATTCATTACGCAGATTAAAACAGGCAACCTTTTCTCACCATGCAAACATATTGCAGCCAAACATAAACCCATTTATACACATGCTTCAGAGAGACACGGTTGTGACAGGGTTTGACAAAGTCTTGATTCAGACTGGAAAAATTCAGCTTTTGGTACATACACACGACAAAAAGAAAATGCTAAGTTTTGTCTGCCATAAAATCGATCTAATTGTTTGCATATGCCTGGAACAAAAATGAATAAAGTTTGACTTTATTCATGAGAGGTACACCTCATTGAGGACAAGTCTTTTCAGTGTTTGGTAAATTTAGCATCTCTGAGAAGTTACAACTACTTTAAAAACATTTTATTAAACTGTAAAATGTCTGCATATCAGATCTGCAAACTCTGGAGGTAGTGTTAAAAAGAGAAGTTTTATCATTTGTTTCTTTTTAAAACTTTAGAGCCAACTCTATTCACTGCTAAGCAGAGGTCATGGATCAGGTCAAATATCATAATTCCCAAACTATTAGCAGCCACTGTTTTCACAGGCATTGTTAGTAAAGAATATTTATAGCACAGTTTTAATTTAAAAAGTATTAAAAAAAAAATCTATGTAATTATGTGGGACTTAGACAGCAGGGGTTCCACCCCCCTTTTTCTTTTCAAAGTTAGTGCATGTAACTTATATTGACACACTAACATGAGTATTTAATACCTTTTTACAATATAAAAAAAGATACTAAATATACAAGACATCATGCTGCCGTATGCTGAAGATGTGATGTCTTTGAAATGGGTGTTTAAAGTTTGGTTACACAGGTAAACATTAGGTCAGTGCTTCACAGCAATGATAAATTCTCAAGCTTTTTCACCTCATACAGTAAAAGCTTGATTATAATAAAAAAAAAAAACTTGGAAGAATCTGTTCCCTTTTTTTCTGACTTTGTGTAGATTTTGGATAGAATGTCACATTTTCTAATGTGTTTTAGCATTGAAGCTAAAACATTAGACATTTACAAAACATTAGAACTTTACCAATTTTATCAATCATTTTAAAATATGTCTGAAAGTGGAAGCACATCAATACTTGGGTGATAATGCTCATAATTGCAGTATGGGAAGCAACAAAATAAAATAAAAAATACAATGAAGGAGACCACACATTATTTTAAAGGTAATGTTTTCTGGAATGCTTTTGCTTGTATCTTTTATCTCCCCATGGCCAATATTCTAATCTTTTTGCTCAATTTTCTTTAACTTACTTTTTTCTTTTCCAAATCCAATGATTTATATTTCTTTTTTTAATATATATATATTTTTTTATCATTTTACAAGCACCCCATTCCTTTGTCTTTATTGGCAAAAGCAAACATGCTAGTAAATTATAAATCCATTTATACAAATA
Source organism: Poeciliopsis turrubarensis (assembly GCA_010277015.1). NCBI lineage: Eukaryota > Metazoa > Chordata > Actinopteri > Cyprinodontiformes > Poeciliidae > Poeciliopsis > Poeciliopsis turrubarensis. The sequence goes on from VMRN01000031.1 coordinate 3,073,194, forward strand.
AAATACATGAAGAAAATACACACACATCCCGCAAATATAAACAGTAACAAATCCAAAACTATTATCCAATAAACATTTTACATTTTGTACACTATTGGGTGATAGTAGCATTACAGAAGGTTGTACAAAAACTGGGAGATGCTCAGAATCTATTTACTCAAAAGAGAGAAGACAAAAAAAAAAAAGAAAAAAAAAAGAAAAAACACAACACTTAAACCTCTTTGTGGCAAAGTGAAATGTAAAGATCTAAAATGAAACACATCAGGTTCTTATCAAACTTCACTGAGACTGAAATGTGTTTAAAAGTGTTCTGTAACCTCCTAAATTGTGCCTCTGGTGTGGAGCTAATGTATTTACAAGTAGGCGAAATTATGCCTGCTAATGAGTTCATCTCACCTTTAGCTTGGCTTCATTCTGGATATGCTCAACCGAGTTGAGTTCTGATTATCGAAATGTAAACAATTGTCTGCGGAAGGGGCATTTAAAGTCATCTTGCTTTTATTTGAGCAAACTGAGCTCATCCCATCCAGATGACTTTGGAACACAGTATGTGATAAAAAGGCAAAAACACGAAGCAGAATCTTCAGTTGTCAAACTTGCACACCTAAGCTTTACATCTCACGATGTGAGGCAGCGCTGCACTCATGCAAATAAGTTAGGGTGTGCTGCGTGACTCAAGTGTCTTTCAAAAGTGTTTTAACAACTCAGAGCGGCTCTGAGAACTGGGTTAGAGCAAACGTTCTACTTAGATGAGGAGTAAAAGGAAACAGGGTGGACAGTTCAACACATAGGCAAAATTGTGCACTCATGTCTGACCTCTTCTACCTGATATACAATCCATTTATGAGAAACAAAAATGACAAAAAAAAATCCAAAGTTAACAGTAATTTCTCTTCAAAGCATTTACAAAATTTACAAAAGTAAATCACAAATCCTGTAAAAACTCAGCAATGAGCTGATAGTTTAAGGCAAAGAAATTACACATTTATATATATTTCTTTATAATAAAATCAAAATGTTCAGTACTACATTCAAACACCTGTCTATGGATGTCACATTTTGAAAATAGGTGATCCGACCAGCTCAACAAGTGAGGATTTTCCACCCTCTCCTAAACGCCTGTGTGGATGTGTTTTCACACAGAGTGGCACTGGACCGAGCGAGAAAGAAAATCAAAGTGGGAAAAACACATGCTACAAATCTGTCAGTTGACACAGAAACAGTAATTTGTGAACACTGATCTGCTGCACCAGGACCCGTCAGTACCTGCACACTCTCTCTTATGGTTCAACAGAACCTTGATGTGCTGGGCGTGCCAAATCGAAGATATGGAATCAAAAATACTTGAGATTTTTAACATTTTTCTGCGTAATTACTACCAAACAATTACACTGAGAGTAAATTGAAATTGAAAACCATACCAGGTACAACACAGTGCATCGATGTGGTGGCAAAAAAATAAAATAAACAGACCTCTCTCTGGAAGCAATAGAGTACTTTCTACTGGTGATGGAATGGCTGTCCCTGAACTGGGGGTGAGATTGTTTTGTTTTATCTTTTTTTTTTTTCCTTACAAAAAACTGGTGAGAAAAAGCTTAAATACAGTATGTATAAAAATACCTATTCACAGTAGACACAAATGTTGTGCATTACTGATATTAGTCATCTGATAAGCACACTACAACATACATAGATTTTTCTATCTATAAGAGCAAAACATTTATCACTCTCAGCAAAAGTGAGATGTTGTACATGTTTCATCGAGGGATACAAAAACTAATGACCCTCTAAGCTTTTTTAATTGTTTATCACAAAGAAAAGATGTTTTCCTTTAATTCAAGTCTAAAATTAATGTAAATAAAAAAAACTGTTTCCTTGTATGCTGGATGAAAAATAATAAAAAGAACTGAATCCATTGGAGGGCATGCAGGGAGACATCGGCCTCCTTATCGTCTCCAAGACCGGCTCTCATTCTCGTCGTCTTCATCGTCATCTTCCTCCTCCTCTTCGTCCTCCCTCCCCTCTTCGTTTCCTGGGAGATACGAGCTTGCTTCCTTCTGTTCAAGTTAAAACACACCAAGTAAGCATCTTTATGCTGTTCTGGTCTTAACATATTTTAGAAATGTAGCATTTCACTTTGAGAGAAACTTTACACAAACTGTGAAGTTTCTCTCAAAGAACTTTACAGTTCTTCTGAGAACATTATGTTCCCTTGCTTTGTAAATAAAGCAAAGGAAAATTATAAAATGTCTTAAGGAAAGAACATAAGGAGGCATGGAAGGACACAAAACGATTACAAAAAAGAAAAAAGAAAACCAATGACAAAGAAAATATGTGCAGGTAAAGGAGGAAGGACACATAAAAAGGATGGAATATGGACATTAAGGATTAAAAGGAGGGAAGAGAGGGGGCAGAAGGATGGAAGGAAGGACACAAATGAGAAGGAAATGTGGGAAGAAATGACAAAGAAAGAAGAAAAAGAAAACATGACTGAAGGAGGGAAAGTAGCAGAAAATGAAAAAGAAGGAGTAAAGATGGGAGGATAACAGGTCAAGGAAGAAAGGAATGACTGAAACACAGAAGGATTAAAGGAAGATATAACGTTTAGAATATATGATAGAGAATAATTACAAATATTCTTTCCAAACTCATTCTCTTTTTTTCCAACACTTGGTCCTGGAAAAGTCTTGAACCAATTTCCGTTTCAGACAAAAACATATCCCTGGATCCTGCATATGGCTCTGTGAGAAGACCAACTGTATGCAGACTTAAGGAGATATAGTGACAGCTAAATTAATCCTAAAAAACAAACCTAACCTCGGAAAAAAAAATATATATATAAAAATACCCTTCTTAAAAAAAGAGCAAAACACATTAAAGTGATACGGAAGGGAATCCACCCTTAAACAGCTAAAAGAAGCCATAGTAGAAGGATTTCACCTGATTTAATGCAGATTTACTCAAGAGGCTGGAATGCTCTTAGCACAGAGAGGTTCCCCCTCTCTGGGAGCAGCAGTGAAAAATTCACAAGCACTAAAAACATCTAACTCCAACCTGTGAATTTAACTAAAACTTCAGAAAAGTTCACCAACTTTTCTGAAAAAATGTGTCAAAGCACAAAGTCTCGGCCTGAACTGAGTGTGTATGACGTGCCGTACCGCCTTCTCCTCGTCTTTAGTCTCTTCCGCCTCAGGTTCAGACATAACGGACGATGACTTGGGCTTGTACCAGGAAATCTGCAGAACGCGACCTTTGAACTTAGCTCCCTGATTTGCTGCCTAGAATACAAAATACATAGATTATTTTCAAAACATAAAAAGGACAAAGAATCTGGCATTATTTGGAGCATGCAGCTTACATTCTCCGCTTCGCTTCGTGTCTTAAAGGTCATGATGACAGTGTTGGCATCTTGGTAACGCAGTTCTTCAATTTCCCCAAATTTCTGAAAGACAGAGAAAAAGATTAGCACAACAATTACAGACAATTCCTGCAGTTAGTTCTGTGAAATTATGTAATTACACACCACAAAATGAAGCATTAGCTCTTCCTTTTCCTCCTGCGTGACTCCTAAAATAGCGAGCGTTCTGGGCCTGTGGTCGACAACCATGCGGTTCACGACTCCACCGCGAGCCATCATCTCTCGGCTTCGGCTCCTGCCGCGGCCTGCGTGCATCACCCCGGGATCCAGCGCCATCTTCCCTCGGCCTCTGCCTCGACCTGTTGGTGGGATGATGAGACCAAGTCGCTTCGCCTAAAGAAAATAAATACAGCGTTTGCTTATTTCCTTCAAGGCACAAAGTAACTAAATTGGAAAAAAAGCATGATAGTTTTCAAAATTATACCATATAAGTATATTACTAAATTATTAAACAGAGGTATAACAATAGGATAAGCATCATCAACAGTCATTACATTTATTTAAGTAATTTATTTATAAATACTGTTTGTTAACCAGTAGCATGATTATGTTTTATCTCTCATTATTTATTTTAATTTCTGAAGAGGATCTGAAGACCCCCCAATGATCGATTTGTGACTCCTAACTGGATCTTCATCCCAACATTTGCAAGCAGTGTGTCAGAGAATATTCCGAAACAAACAGCATCATTAGGAGCACGAACAGCAGACAGATCAGGGATGAAATTGTAGAGAGATTTAAACATAATTTTCCACTAGAGACTTAAACATAGAGCCAGAGATGCAATAGAAGGGGTCTGCTCAAAGAATGTTACCGTTAGAATGGCCTAGTTAAAGTTGTGAACTAAATCATATTAAGAATGTGTGGCTAAATAGCTCAAGGTCAGTCAGATTTGACTGCAAGTGTCTGCACAAAGCAAAGCTAAATGAGAAGAAATTTCTATTTGTGTCCAAACTTGGTAGTAGCATGCCACACTTTATCGAAACCTATGATTTATTTTTCGTTCCACTTCACAATTAAGCTCTTATTTGACTTTGCCTATCACAAAAAATTCAAATAAAATGCATTTATTTGAATTAAATACTTTTGGAAGGGCCTGTAAGCGTTCTGCTCTCCCACTTCACCATTAGTTGTCCCTCCTCCATTTTTAATATGACATCTCACTTCTTAACCACTCCACAACCTAACAGCCCGCCTCTTCTCCGTTTGTCCCTGCCGTACTTCTGCCTTTAATTGTCATTCTACGATTTTCCGACATAGACCAGCAGCTCAAACTTTAATGAGACGGGCCCACATCAGTGTAAGGACCTGTGTCTGATTTGGCTTCGTTAGCGGCTTCTCCTCTGGGATTGCTTAAGTGGCTGCGGTTTAATGTGCAGAAAGAGGTTTGGGCTTGGATGGATGAGGCGGGATGGGGGGCAGAGAATATGAATTTTTAACAACCAGTTAATTAAGGACCGCTGGGATGAAGCAAGGAAGAGGGACATAGGGTGTAGCAAACTAAAGCTAAGTTGAGTTATGCTGATTGAGGGACGAAGCCCATTAGTGTCTATATTTACAGTACATTTAGATGTACACTCACTCTGGATGGTCAGGGAAAAGTGATCAAAGAGGACCCTGATAACACTAACATGAATAAAAAGAAAACAATAATTTGTTGCAGTAAACACAAAGAAAGTTCTGATTAGTTGGTTTTTGACTGCAGCACCAAACAGGTTTGATTCCAGCTTTGCAGACTCTTGGCATTTTTCACCCCACTTATCTTAAACACTCTTGTTGTTTTATTGCTTATGCTTGTTACACAAAGCACTGTGCACTAAAGCAGTGCAGCAATCAAAATTAATTAACGGGACTCATGAGTGCAAAACTGCACTTTTTTAATAGTCAGGCGTTAGGATAATTTTTTTTAGCTTTATATCATGCTATACCATCATTCTCTCATCAAACACCTATCCAGAGTGTTGCTTTGACTCATTCATGGGGATCCTGGAATCTCCCATGGCAACCATTTGGGGGTGTCTTAAAGCCTGTTCCTATTTCCCTAAAGCTCTGCCTTGGAGGTTCAGCTCCTACCCACAGAACACCCCTCACATTCCAACTCCCTCAGACTAGCGGCAGCAGCAATTGGCAAACCCTGTTGGAACTGCATCTACTGAACTCTGCAGTTTGGAAAACTAAATGAAGTCAAACAGCAGCTAGAGGCTACAAACTGCCAGTCATTATATCAGCATATAGACTGACAACATAACTTAAGACATCTTGTTACACCAGGATCACTCCAAATACATACATATTTTTCCCTTTAAGGCTTGTTTATCCAAATTAGAATGATGATGAAAATCAATGTTGCACCCTACTATGCAATCTGTTTTGTACTCCTGTAGAAGTAAAGGTTTTTCTGTTGCTTTTCTTATTTGCGTAAAAAAAGTAATTTGATCATGTTGATTTTTGTTGTATGTTTCAATACTGGGATGCTGCAGCATGTTCACTCAAGGTCATTACAGCTCCAGTCTCATACTGATCCAATAGTTTTCTCTCTCTTTCCGCTAAAGTTTTAACTGAACCCAGATTACCGACTCAAATTACGTCTTTTTCACATACACAAAACAAACTGTTATGTCTGACAGACGCTGAAGAGCTCAATAAAGACCAAGCCAGCGCTTGTATTTATTTTGTGTTAAGATTTTGCTTTAAATGTTTACTTTTGTTGCATATTTATGCATGTGTGAAAAAAAAAAAAAAAAAAAAAAAAAAAGTAATCTTATCAGTAAACTTCCTCTCTGACATTTCTAAGAATCACATCCTCAAATTCAGCTTGTGGAAACCAAACATGTCTGATGTTCGTGTGTGTTTGTGGTCCCTGTTTGGGGAACCTTAATATATAGGGGGCAACTCTCTGGTTGTTCAGATTAGTATTAATGAATTTTAATTTTACTCCTTTAGGGTTGATTTATTAAAGCACTTTTAGGACTGTGTTTAGAAAATGATGTCAGTGTAATTTTGTACCTCCACCCGTAGCTCCACCAGTTTCCTCTTAAGGTCTGTTGTGTCTTCTCCAGAGCTAATTTTTTTATGAAAGTCTAATTCAGCATCGAGCAATTCCTTCTGGGCCTGATGAGAAAACCAAGACATATAAAAACACCCGGATTATATGTTTGTTTACTCAATAAAGTAAGTCAACGGAAGAAAAAGAAAAGAGATTTTAAGGATTACCAAAGTAGCACTACTTATTTAGTATATCTAAAAACTTATTTGTAACATATTTGTACAGCATAGACATGTGTTTCTAAACTTACATCAGTTTTAGTCTTAGGTTGGCTGTGGTTGGTTTTGCCACTTGAGACCTGAGAGGTGGGGTTCATTTCATTCTGCAGCTGGGTAATCTTCTCCGTTAGCTCCTTGAGGGTTTTCATAATGTTGGCCCGCTCCTCGGGCTTCATTGCTCGGTTTTTCTCCAAGCGGTTGATCAGAGCCTTCAGGAAAAGCAGTGAGAGGAAAATGAATTAAATGCAATCAAGAACACAAGGCAAGAGAAAACCTTAGAGCAAAGGTAATGTCAAAACCCAGTGGAGAGAAGACAAAAGAGGGTATGTTACTTTCTGACACTCGATCTGCGTCTTCAGCATCTCCTGTTTCTTTTTCCTCATGTCTTGTTGGAGTTTCATCGCCTCCTACAACAGAAAACAAGCCCTTAGTAAACTACTAGCTATCAGTAAAAAAGTATTTCACAAACAAAATACTCGATCTTTTGCATCTATTCTGGAATACGCTAGCAAATAAAAATATATATGCTACTTACTTGCTTCTTTTTAATAGCTTCCTGCACTTCCAATGCTTTTCCAGTTTTCCCAAGACTCTTTGAGGACGATTTGGCAGCTGTGGGTGTGTAGGGGCCTTTCTGGGTGTTTGGTGCCACCTGTGTCACAAGAAGAAGAGGAAAAAGAAATAGAACCATGTAGGTCATCAAATCAGGAATACACATAGCTGTAAATCTTTGGTCACAGTAGAAGGCTTTGCCTGGAACCACCAGCTTGGAATGCAATCCTAAAAAATGGCTTGTAAGGAGCTTAAAATAGTGCAGAACATGACATATTCTAAAAATATTAAAGACATAAAATCTTTTTAATTTTGCCATTACACCTTACTTAACTTGATGATATGCAAACCTTCATGATGTCTGATGATGTCCAGAGTACCACTGTGGTTCAGTACAGCCATATAAAGCTGCATCATTAGTTAAATGATATATCTTTACGCAAAAAAAACGTCAGCAAACTTATTTTTGTATACTGATGAGAATAAAAGCGTACAATGAGAGCGTCAGAGTTCGGATTCATGCCGTCCGTCTTTGTTGCGATTGTGGTTCCAGGTGCTGCGTTCAGGTGATGCTTGGGTACGGTCTTGTTCAGCACATAGGCACCTGGACTGTGCTGTTTAATCCCCTGCAGAAACATTACAAATGGCAAAAAAAGTAAAAAAAAAGACAATAAAAAATTTTAAGACATTCAAAGAGAAATCAACTAGCGACCTGAAATTGGATGACTATTAGCTTGATCAGCAGAGTTTGCTGATGTTTTCTTGACTGACTGTTTGCAAACTCAAATCTGTCATTGTTTTCTGTGGACAGATATGAACTCTCTAACAGAGAAAGAACCATTTGCACACTTTCCTGAGTTGAAGAATCAGAAGTATTTGGTACTTACGGCATTTTCAGTACGAGTGTCATTGTTAAAAATAATGATATCGAGGCTTCAGCATTTGCACCACTCTGCCTTGCTGCAGCTTTTCTCAAAACAGCACCGTCAGAAAATCAATAGCATTTGAAAGCTTCACTTTGAAATGTTTCATTGTTCCAGTCTGCAATGTTTTGCAAAATACACCGTGCATGTTGACGAATGTGTGTGCAAACACATAAAGGTATTTCTGGGAAAAAAATTTTTTAATTCAGTTTAACAAAGAACTTAGTTGTACTTTGGCTCCATAAGTGATGCTAAAAATGATAATTTTATGTAAGTGTATGATAATTTCTATGGTGATGCAATCATTAATTACATCACCAAATCAGGAGCAGGTTAAAATGACCACATCGTATGAATTTTTATTTGCCACTGCCAGGAGTTATGCTTCATTTGCTGAATTGCTTTAGCTTTATTTCGCCGCCAGGTGTCGCTGTTTTTAAACAGGCCTAAGAACAAAAGATGAGACTCTTTTCCAGCACACTGAAACATAAATGTCTTTTCAGCAAATGAAAAAAAAATTCAACCTCCATCTGCTAGGGATCATCCTGGAAATGTTGGCTGTCTTTTGGAAATCTCTGACCAAAGGTAGGAATCTTCACACACAGACCGCTGCTTATACACAACTTTTGCTGTATAAAAATGTATTTTGTACTCAAGGCTCTGTGTCTCTCCTTCTGAGATGAAAGTGTTTTTGATTCTTTAGTGTTAGCTCTTTAAGCTAACCTTATGCATGTTGCTGTGTGGCAGGCCTTGGCCTGGCACCGACCCGGGCCCCTGGTTCCCTGAGGTGGGCTCTTGACCAGCGGTGTTGGTGCTGGGCTCCCGGTGCCAGTACACACGGATGAAGCGGTTGTTGAGGACGGCCTCGATGCTGGATATGGCCCGTCTGGCCTCTTCGTTCTTTGTGTACTGGATCAGAGCGGCCTCTGGATCACCGCCAAACACAACCTAGGTAGAGAGTGAAAGTGAACTGGTCAGCAGAACATAAAGTTCTCTATTGCTTTAATCTGTATCACTTTTCATCTGCTTTATTGTATCCAATAAAAACCGCACCTGTATATTGACGATGGTTCCAAACTTGCTGAAATGCTCATTGAGCTTGGTGATATTATTCAGCTCCCGTGGGATCTTGCGCACCTCCAGCTTTGTGTTCACATAGTGGTTTCTCTTTGGAAAAATATTCTTATCCTGACCAGCAAAATTTGGCCTAAAACAACAGAAAAATAGCAACAAAAACAGTGATGTTAATCTTAGAAATAACTTAGTTTTGATCATGTAAAATAAGAGCTGACTTTTGGGACCAAAAGAACAATAAATCTAAAGAAAATTCAAAATTTATATATACAATTAAGTTTATGTAATCTTGATTACAGATTACTGTAGTCAGGATTACAGTTTATGCTCTATAATAAGTCATAATATATATCAAAGTACAGCATCTGCAACTGAACACTAGAAGTATACTCAGGTGAAAAAAAAAATTAATATCCTATGACAGCATGTTTTTTTTTTCTAACATATTTTATATCCTTATGATCCAATGAAATATTCAAGAATTAAAAACAACAATAACTAGCAATTCAAACTAATGAGAAAACCTTTTTTAAATGTTTGCACTATGCTTTATAGTCTAATGATACAATGACTAAATTGTCCAAGGTCTTCATAAGGGAAGATGTAGCAGCTTTGTGTCTGGTAAGTAATTTTAAGAATCTTAAAAATCTTTTTTTTTTTTTTTTTTTAAATAAACCTTACCTAAGTAGGGAAAATGTGGCTTCTGTGTTTATCTTATTGTGTTATTCTACATTTTCTTCATGTTTATGTGAATCTTTTGACTCCTTACTTCTCCATCCAGGGTTTCTTAGCTGCTGGACCATCAGCTATACTGCCTCCCATCGTCCTCTTCCTGCTGTCCTGTTCAGCGTTGAAGCGCGACACATTATTTCCAGGAGAGTTGGATGCAGTTGCTGGCTCTGTTTGGATTATTATATTGGCCGCTTGAAGAGGAAATAGAAAGACAAGACATACTTTTTAGTTAAAAAGTGATAAATCAAAAGATGAAATGCATTGACTGCATTTCGTATTTACTGTGTTGGAGACACAGTAATAATATTTTAGGATTTATGTGGACGACGTGGAATAAAGCTAATTTTTTGAAGACTTGGTCATTCAGCAAGACTACAATTGTTACCTCTGGATCCTTGTCCTTCGCTGGAGGTGAGGCCAATGAGGTTGGAGCGTTGGGTCTGGACTCGGGGAATAAACTGGCGATAAGAATTACGACCCGCAGCCGTCAGTCCTGGAGATTCTGGGTTGTAGCCTTCCGGATCATAGTTATCTAAAAAGAGATAACATTCATTTACAAACTGGAAGTAATGAAGATTAAAATATTTTATTTATTAAAATCTAAAGTAAAGCTGGAGCTTCCATATATGCCCAAGTTTTTAAAAAACACCTGCATATAAAATAAAAAAAATTATTTAAAACAAAATGCTAATGATTATTAGTGTGAGCTGCAGCTTAATGTGGTAAAGCAAAACAAGTAAAACAAGAGATCTGAAAGCAAATAAGTTCAACTGAAACAGAAAAATATATTTTGTATAACTATCAGTAATCTGAAGTATTGAAGCTGCAAACTGTCACATTAGAAATAAACACCACCACCTTATGGCCAGCAAGGGATACTGCAAAACTCAAAGAACATACAAAGAAGCTCATCCACAACATAAAACAAATAGCCAAAATCTCCATAGTATGTAAAACGTGCTTTAGTCAGCAGAAATATCTACTGTGTGAACAGAAAAGTCAACATAAAGAAAAAGAAGAGAAATAAAGAACGGAAACTGAAACAAAAAGCCACACAGTCCCAATCTGAATAGGAAAAGCATTTCTGCTTACATTCAGACTGGACATATTGGGGCCGCAGAGACACAGATGAGGACGAGGAAGGAGGCTGAGGAGGAGCAGGAGGAGGAGGAGGAAGAGTAGGTGGGAGCCCCACTCCTGGTGGTCCAATGGGGGGAGAAGAAGTGATTGCAGATTGATGGTTGGGGGTATCGATCCCACTGGTAGCTATCAGTGGGGGTCCTGGAGGAGACAAAGGTCCAATCCAATGTCTCAGATGTATTGTATGAACAACAGTGTATGAGATTGTTTTCGACACTGAACAATGTATTCACTCTATACAAAAACCAAGAAATATGGGCAATAGTTTTTACATAAAATTTACACAGACAAATGAAAAAACATCTATAGAAATAAGAGGTATAATCTCTTTAGTCATTATTTACAAACACTGGACTGAAAATTGACTCATGCAAAGCAGACAGAGTCTCTCCATATGTGACATTTGCAGTCAGTTTATGGATGTTTGGAAAAGATGCTGAATGGCAGTGTTGTCCTTTTGGTTTAGTGACAATGATTTTTATTCTCATTGTCTTCCTCTCTCATAATGCATCTGTTACTTACTACATTACTAGGCTCTTTAAACTTTGAGAGCTTAATAAGCTGTGGAAATAACAAAAACACAACTCAAATGAGTTTTGACAGTATTGATGTCACAATAACAGGGTTTCACCAAAATCATGTGAAAAATATTCCAGAGTTTCACAGATTTAATTTCATAGTAGCCTGGATCATTTACTTTATTTTGAAAATAAGAAAAAAAAAAAGTTCACTACTACTTTATAGCAGAGGAGAAATGTTATTTATTTAAACCTTGAAGAAAATGCAACTGGAAGGACAGAAGAAATGATTCAGAAATGTAAAGAAGGACGAAAAGAAGGACACAAGGGAAGAAGGACAGAAGTAGGAATAGAAATGGATGATAAGAGGAAACAGGAAAAGAGATAGTTAATGCAATGATGAAAACAAGAAAGGAAGGAAGACAAAAAGAAAGCAAGAACACAAGGCAGGAAAGGCTCAACGAAAGAAAGGACACAAGTACTCAAGGAAAATTGAAGGAAATAAAGAAGCAAAGACAACGAATGAGATAAGAATTGGACAGAAAGACAGAATAAAGAATAGAACGACTTAAAATAGAAAGAAGGGGAAAAGGAAGCAGGAAAGAGTAGGAAAAAAAATAATATAATGAACAAATAAATGAAGATAACAGAAAGAAAACGCCAAAAGAATGAATGACAAAGGAGGAACACAAGATTTGGGCGAAAGGACAGGGAACAAAACCTGGAATTACTAATATTTACAGGGTTTTTTTATATAATAAATATCCTGATCTTGAAATTACTAAAACCAAATTCCAGACATTTCCAGACTCTTCCAAACTGAGTAGAAATCCTGGAATAATAACATAGATCAAGTGACTGAATACATCTGAGACAATTAGGAAACATCCACAGAGCTTTCCGTAGAGGATCCTCAGCTGACAGCACACATTGACATGTGAATAAAGTTTATTTGCATGTGAAGCCGCTAACTGCATTGGTTTCAGGTGTTAAGGGGGATTGTTAGGCTCATCTAATTACTACAACTAAATTCTGATGAGCCAGGATGATTATTTATACCAGGGTAGAGAGAGCAATTGTAGATGGGCTAAACACAAACAAACTGTTTTTAAGAAGACACATGATGCTGTCATGATAAAAAAACTAAAATAAATGTCAAAGGAGGAGACAAGATACAAAATAAGTGTCATTAAAACTCACCTGTCATTGGGAAGACACCTGGTGGTGGTGGCTGGGCATAGGGGGGCATTGCTGGCATCCGAAGTGAGGGGGGTGGCTCAGTGATGGGGGGCATGGGCAAGCCAGCAGGAGGCATGACGGGAGGAGGCGGAAAAGGAATCATTTTGGGCAAGGTGACGTCATCGACAATGAGAGGGTCGCTGCCGTGGTCAAAGGGACACAGGTCACCAAGGACGCAGAATCCTTTCTCTGTTTGAGCAAAAAAGACACAAAAACATAAGTCAATCCCAACAGGTTCCATTGCAAATTTAAAATCCACCACAAGATTATCAACACTGACCAAGGTGACTAAATAAAAAGCAAATGTTGAGGACAAAAGGTACGTTGACACATCCAATGTGAGTTTACCCCACAGCCTCATTAAAGCAGCAGGTCTCCAGTGGCTGTTTGAGCACTGTGACAGCAGAGAGCTGCAGGGACGGAGGTTTTAAGTTTAAACTCTCCTGTGTGTGTGCAGAGAAGGCCTAGCACTGTGCTACCTCCCACTGGGGACAAAGGACAGAGAGCTAAACATTGGTCATTAGTAAAGACACTCAACAAGGGCCTGAACCCTTGAGGGAAAATGAAACGCCAGCTTTATACTAACCTAATACAGCTAAACTTTTCTAAGTAAGACCTTCAATGCCACCCCCCATCCCCCCCTTTATTTCTTTTTTTTTTTTAACAAAAACATAAACTCAGTTCCTACCGTCGTAGTCCCTGCAGCGCTGCTTGAGCGGAGTATTCTTGCTGCCGAAGGGCTTTCCAACACCATCTTGCCGCTGAGCGATGTAGTAGCTGGACCAGCTGTCTGTAGTGCTGTCGGGCAGGTGAGCCGGCGTCACAACAGGAACCCCTCCAACTGCTGAGACCGCAGCAGACGAGGTAGCAGAGGAGAAGGGATGCGGAGGGGTAGGAAGGGGCAGTAGAGGCGGTGGATGCTGCTGCTGCTGGGGGCCAGATGTTTGCGAAGCGTTGTATCCATCATTGTCCTTTCTTTCCACATCAAACTTTGACTTGAAATCTGTTGAACATAAGAAGAAACATTTGAAAAATCTATCGATAAAACTAATCTAAGACTGAAAGGTTTAAAGATCCATTTTGAAAATAGCAACTTCTTGCAATACACAAGCTGAACCTTGTGGATGATTTATCCAATTCCAACCCATGTTGTGGAATCCCCAATGATGTGACCGCAAAGCTGTCCACATTGTCCTATTAAGTCTCGAAAACGCAACTAAAAACAATACAATTCGCTACATTCGATCTTCTCTAAACAGTCCAAACCAGCTCAGCTCCACAGTGCTCCTGGCAGCTTTTCTACATTACTAATGCACAGTTAAAGAGCAGCTCCACACCTGGGTCTGGTCCCCTGTGACTTTATCTCGGCTTGTGTGGGAACACTTGCTCTGTTCCTCTCTCACCTCTGCCTCCTCTGTGCTCCCGGTCCCTGCTCTTCCCTCGGCTGCCGCTCCTGCTCCGGCTGCGGCTGCGGCTGTAGCTCCTCCCCCGGGGGCTGCCTCTACGCCGCTCATGACGCTCTCGCTCGCGGTGGGCATCGCCGGCTTTGCTATGCCGCTCAAAGTCTCGGCGTTTGCGCTCATCTCGCCTCCTGTCTTCGCGGCTCCTGCAGGGTTTATTAGAGGGATCACGTTTGAATGACTTATCTGCGCCATAACTGCTTTGGATGAAACAGTTAGCCAAGCAATTTTCCAACAGGAAAGAGTTTTGATAAAGGTCTTAATATCTTTATCAAAAGGGCTTTTCAATAAATTACAATGTCACCCTTCCAACCAAGATTAATCTGTTCTGGGTCTTAATCCAGTTGGCATGTATCTCAAGCAGTTAAAAAGTTGTTTCAATTTAGTATTCATTTCTGAAACTTTATTTATTGTGATTACAGCTAATGAAAACTTTAAGGGAGGTATATATATAGATATATTCATATATATCAATAGGGATTTCATAAATGTGTTATTTATGCCTGCTGCAAAGGGAGTTAAAGGTGGCGACTAGGCATTTATGTCAAAGACACTGCTGATGTTTTGCAGATGTTAAGTATAATCACACACCTCTCTATATTCATGAGGTTCTGAAGTAGCCATAGAAATATAACAACATATAACAACATATAACGGTTGAAGCCACAGCCTTGCCTGGATTCGTTGAAGTCAACGCGGTTTCTCAGGGGACTTCTCCTGCGTCTGTTTTCTCTCTCTTCCTCTGGAGTTTCAGCCTTCAGGGAAACAATAATTATGTTACACAGGAAGAGATTTAAAAAAAAAATCAACATTTCAAATAGAAATTTGTTTTGATGTAAATATTAAAAAGATAAGGTAGCTCTTCTCTTTAAGGAACTTGAAACTAATTTTTTAAATGTGTCTTTGTCCACTGTTCTTACCTCAACAACATCAGCCTTGAGAGTCGCTGGTTTCACCTCCTCTTTTGGACCCTCCTTGGCAGCAGGGTTTCCCAGGTAGCTCTTCGTTGTCAACGACTCAAAAAGTTTATCTACAAATCCTATGGTTTCTAGAAAAGCAAAATAAAAGCAATGAAAATGTTTTTATTTTGTTAGATGTGTGGCCAGTTATATAGTTGGACTGAATAATACTCTGCATTGATGATATGTCTATTGTCTAGAAACCAATCATTTTATTCTATTCTTTCTATGTTTATCCCATTATAGCACAGTGTAATACATTACAATGCCATATAGTATGAAAACAATGTGAATATGTAAATAAATGTAGTACAACTAATACAATAAATGTTAGATAATACAATAACATGTTTTTCAGCCACTGAAGAAGCAATTGGTGAATATCTGTTATGTTATATGATATAAACAAACTCAAAGACATTATTTTTGTTTTTACCATTTGCGATGCAGTAAATAATCTTATCTTATATGCTCTCAAAGAAGAAAACAATCAGCAATCAGCAAACTTTAGCATTCTTTCTGAAAATAATAGTGTTTGGATCACAAGTCATTGTTACATGTGAGTAATACAAAAAAAAAAAATAAATAAAATCAAACATTTACAGTTTCCCTCTTGAGACTGTAGAGGAGATAATCTAACGTACAGCTTGGAAACATTATGGTTTATTTACATGATGCGTTTGATGCATGCAAATTTCTCACTCTCTGAACAGCTAGGTATGACTATCCATCACTGACGCAAATTACTTTTATCATTTCTTACAAGGCTTTCAACAAATAACTCTGGAGATAATCTGAAACAATGCTGTGTTTCAGATCATCTCCAGCTATCTCATTTAACCTTTTGAGATAGCCAGAACTTTATCAAATACTAATTTTGCATAACGTGGGTAAATATATTTGAGTTTGTTTTTTTATGTAAATCGCTTGATATGTCTTTCTGGATGAACCAATTTATCAAAAACTCTCTCAAGCAATATGTTACAATTATTATTTTTTAAACAACCTATACTTTCAAAGTGACCCAAATATATCTAGCCATGTGATGTACCAATAAAATTTCCCTTTGATTGGAAGGTCAAATAAGGAAAACTCTTATTTCTCTGCCTGCCAAGTGCATCAAGATATGAGAACTTTTACTTCTTTAGTCCATAAACGCAACAACAAATTGCCAATTCTATTATGTTATTTTAGCATTAAGTTCATTTTGTGTTTTGTAAAAAACTAATACCTCTGAAAAGGAACCATACATTCTTTTATAATCAACATTTAATGATTGAATTAATATACATTTCTAACTATTTTTTAAACTATAACTTCCCTACTTGAGTCCCATCATAACAGAACAGGGGACCACAAGGGGTGAAAGACTAAGCTAATTGTTTTTAGTTTTTTCTTTTTTCCATTTCAGCTCACTGAGAAAGCAACACACATTTTTTAAACAGGAAAAGGATGTCTTTCTGCATCCAATCAGCTTAAAAGAAGCTTTAATGCAAACTTCTTACCCTTTTGTAGGAAAACATCAAGCTGGTCAGCACAAAGTGCTTTCAGCTCCTTCTCAGGTTTGTCTTTCTTCACAAGAGCCACTACGTAGTTTGCCAATGCTGCAGGATCAGCATCACATCTGCAAGCGAGAAAGGTTGGAATATTTATTCAGAAAGTCTAAAAACATGTTTAAATTGAGCCACGTAGCTTAGGCAATTTCTTCGTAAAGTTAATAGATTAGCCAGTGATTAATGATTTACGTCATGTTGATTTTAACAAGTTGCAGAAAAATATAAAGAAGCTGTGAAAATTTTCAACTTTAAACTAAGGAATCTGACAACTTGAGATGGGTTGTCTCCAGAATAGCCTCAGAAAAAACATAACTGTACCAGTCACCTGTTTGGCAATGCACAACCAGACAGGTAAATCATTTACCAATATGCACACCCATTTGTATTCATACTTTTAGACTGTATTATTGCTTGAAATAAAGCTTGCTACAATAGCATTATCCAGATATTTAAGACAGAGGAAGACTGGAGATTATTAGATGCAAATATAAAACTTAATTAACCACAGCAGCAGAATGCCTACGTGCCGTTTCCATTGTTTTTTTCCTGGGGTGAGGGTTAAGGGGTTAACAAGATTACACTTTAAAACAGTTTAAAGAAAGGGTCCAAAATACGCTCCATCTACACAACAAGTACAAACAGACCCAAAGAATCTTGACTCACAGCTGTTTACAACAGTTTAAACTTTCCAAACACACACAAAAACTGTTGCCCAACAAACTAAACAAATATTTAAGAACTGTCAGTTTTTCTCAAACCCCAAAGCATCAAACCAAAACCAACTTGATGTTTATCTTTCTGTTATTCTTTCAGGTAAAAAATATAAACTACTTTTAAAAGAAACAAATACATCTTTGCTTTTTTTCAGATCACTTTTGACATCCAAATTGTTAAGCATAACGTATTTTAGAGTCACATACAGTCACCCATAAATCTAAATTAATGCGTGATTAATTTACATTAATTATCCATTGTTCCTGCCTTTAACAATTCAGAATCCAACAACTGAAAACATGGAATATCCTCCCTCCTATTTAAATGTTGTTTTATATATACATGACGCTCCTTTAAAAAGGTATTTATCTGTATGGTGTACCGCTGCAGCAAAATGTTCAAGTCAAATGTGAGAACACTTCATGGAATTAAGAAAAATTAAAGACAAATGTGGAAACAATTTATGAAGTGGACTAGGACTGTGAGCTCTGAATTCCATTATCAAAAAATTTCAGCTTAAATCACAAATTTGATCACAATTTTAATGATTGGAATATTGCAAATAAAAAAGAACTGCTTTGAAACAACATGTATGAGGCTGTATAATATCAGTTATTCATACTTTCAAACTTTTTATGCCAGTGATGTATTTGGCCAGTTGGATGAACTTTAACCCCCTTTTGAGACGACATCTGATAAAGATGTTAGGGATCAAGATGCTAAAGCTCTAGAACAGAGGTGCAAATATTGTGGGAATGGAAAAAACCCAGTTAGTTTGTTTCTAGTATTTACAGCTGATTAGCTCGGATGTCTCTTGTGATGTCATTGACTCAAGTAAACACAAACCAGAAGTAGTTGCTTTCTTCAATGCACATTTTAGAAACAATTATGTTGTGAAATGCAGATGTAAAAATCCATACTTCGTTAACCAAACGGAGGATTTTTTTCGTAAGTGAACGTTTGTAGCAGAAAGCAACACAGATCACTGGACAGTATTTTTAAAGACTCTGAAAAAACTACTCTACTTAATCACAAAATTCAATGCAAACAACTTGCAAACATTCAGCACGCCACAGAACTATGATCAATCTGCAAGTGGATGAATTTAATATCCATCACCACTGACTCTTCCAGACAATTATTCAAATTTTTAGAAACATCCGTTTCCATAGAGACATTAAAAAAAAACATCAAACCGTAGCAATGGCGACTAAAGTGGCCAACAAGATTCATTTCGTTTCTAAAAACCCTTAAAAACGTCTGCGTATATACAATTACATGTTACACTCGAGTGTGTAACTATGGTAACTCAAAAAGTCAAGTTACTAGCTTAAAGCGGACTGCAGCTATGTACATCTAGCTTGTACTGCAGCCACAAGTAGAAACACAACCAAAAGTTATATGTCTTGCCTTGAAGCTTAGTAATATCCTACAGAGTCGTGATAAAGTCACAGCTTATGCTCCAAATCTAAAACCAAATTATTACAAAATCGGAGAGGAAAACATATACAACTACCCCAAATGAGGCACGTTAAACGTGGATTTCCTGAGCTAAGTGAGCAAGGATTATAGCTGGTCTCTTCCTTCAAAGGCCCTGATTATAGCACGGCTCCAATGATGCTTTGGTAAGGCTCGCCAGCTAACGTAGCATGCGAGCTAAATGTCATTTCAATTCAATACTCACATCGGCTCCAGGAGTTTTGCCAGCCACGTCTTGAAGGCTTCCACATTTTCTATGATCATTGTGAAAAATACTTTAATACTGCCTATAAATAGAAAATGTGCTTCGTCAACCCTACTTTCATCGTCTATACATTTATAAGCTTTTAGGCCTTCTGTCTTCTCTACTGGCAGGTCGCACGCACTGTTTTACGGCATGGCAACACGAGTCGAGTTGTCGTAACGTAGGTCTGACGAGGGACGTTGTAATATTTAAAATTAAAGCGTCGATTTGAAAATGATGACTAAATATTAACACAAGCAGATTCACATATTATTTGAACATTAGCAAACCCTTCCATATTTAAATCGAGCGGTCAGCTATCTGTTTTGAAAAGTTAACGCTTAAGACCTCGTGGAGACTTCATTATCCAGAATGCTTTGCGGAGAGCTGACGGTCGATGTCATCATCCAGACACCGGTGGCGTGGGTTTCTCTTGTCATTATAGTTTTCTATTATTTCCTCTCTTTAAGCTACAGAAAAGCACGTGTTTGTCGAATTGTTACAGAATGACGGTAAGTTCTAAGCATGTTTTCAGAGTGATTTGTACTTCTATATAGTAAATGAAAACACTTTCTATCTCTATGTGTGAACTTATTGTAGCTGAATGCTACTTTAGCTAACATGAGCTCCCGAGCCAGCTGCCTAAATCTTATGGCAAAAATGAGATCAGTGTCGTTATGTTTGCTATTACATTATCAACATGAGTTTACTGATATTTTAAACAGTTGAAAATTTTCTCCTATAAATAAATGCTTGCTTAACATTGTATTCAAGGAACGAAAGGGAACAGCCAAGTTGGATTACTTGAGAAAGATTGAATTGGAAATCCAGGAGAAATGGGAGAAGGAGAGAGCGTTTGAGAATGACGCACCGTCAACTGTGGGAGAAACTTCAAAGTGAGTAGCTGCTGTCACTCATTTAGTTTGCCTTGAAATTTAGCTTTGTTGAGAAAACAAAACGGATGTCATATTTTATAGACACTTTAGCATTCAGTGCAGGTTAAATACGTTATTTCTTCTGCAGATGTTTGACTTATTGTAATTAATATGTTTTCATTATTATATTACGTTGCCTGTGGAAGTGAAAGAGAACATGAGTACAGAGAGAATTTAAATACATTTAATCAAACAGGTATGTCAGCAAATAACATGTCAAAACAAACAATTTCACACCAAAAACCAATTAAACTTTTACATGACACCCAGATCAAATGTTTCTTTTGAAAAATTAGAGAAACACCATAAAATGTGAAATTTTAGGGTGACATTTTTTTCATTTCAGGATAAAAATCAAATAACTGCCTCTTAAGTTACAAATATGTTACTATCTGGTGTAAAAAAAACCCGTTACCAAAAGAGGAAGAGTCAAAAAGGTCTTTTTTTTTTTTTACTTTAATTTTCTTTTTTTTTTTTTTTTTTTGCAGCAAAAACAAGTACTTTGTCACCTTTCCTTATCCGTATATGAATGGTCGATTGCATCTTGGCCATACTTTCAGCTTGTCAAAGTGTGAGGTAAGTTTTATACTCGGACTAAGTTAAACATAGAGAAATTAAGTTCATTCTGTTCACTTATGAAATTGTTAGCAGTTTTTTAAACAACCGTATTACTTGTTGTAAATTCAAAAACAAGGTATGGAAGAAAAAAAATATCAGTGTAATTTTAATGTTAAAACAAATCAGAGTCCTGAGCTTTATTTCGTTTTGATTGAGAATTATTAGTTTAATGTTTAATGGACTGTTCATAGAAGTGTGTGGTCCTAAGAAATGTATTGATGTGCCCGTGGTTGAAATATTGCATAAAAAATATTCCAGGATGCTTGAAAGACCTTCCACTTTTTCCTCTGAGCTTCTCTTGTTCTGATTTGTTCCTGCAGTTTGCTGTTGGCTTCCAGTCTCTGAAGGGGAAGAAATGCCTCTTCCCATTTGGTCTGCACTGCACAGGAATGCCAATCAAGGTTGGCATCTTCTCATTATTTTCATTTTCAGTAACTACAATCTGTCTTTGCTTTTACTTTAAACAGTAAAGTGTTTAATAGTATAAGAATTTCCACCAGAAAATTAATGTAAGTTGCATTCTGCAACAAGTACTTGTTGAATTTGATGGTTTTCATTAAAGAGTTTTATGAAAGCAGGTTGCGATAACATCACATTTGCATTCCTTCTCCGTGTATTCCACTTAAAACAGTCAATAATATGATCTTCATTTCCATCACCAACTCTATTTTAAAGCACCCACATGCTACATCTCATACATTTTTTCACTTTATCAGGCCTGTGCAGACAAGCTGAAGAGAGAGATGGAGCTGTACGGAAATCCTCCCCTGTTTCCAGTTGAGGATGAAGAGGAAAAGGAGAAACCCAAGGCTGCTGATGACATCATCATCAAGGACAAAGCAAAGGGCAAGAAGGTTGACATCATCTGACGACTGAAATAATTTTCTACATTGAAATTGTGTCTTAGTGTAAACAGAATGGTATTCTATGTTTGTTTGTATGCATGTTTTTAACTGCTTTCATGTAAACTGTTTTCACTGACTGAAAATCTCTTTGTCAGAGTAAAGCGGTGGCCAAATCTGGATCTTTCACATACCAGTGGGACATCATGAGGTCTTTAGGTCTGAATGACAATGAAATTGCCAAGTTTGCTCATGCAGAACATTGGCTGGAGTACTTCCCTCCTTTGGCAGTCAAAGACCTCAAACAAATGGGAGTCAAGGTGACTAAACACATAAAACTATTGCTTGCAATATTGGTTGTTTTCTATTTAGTTTACACTCAAGGTAACTAGATTTCTATAAATCTGAACTTGGTGTGCTTTTTGTGCTTTTTTTGTCGTGTCATTGATGCAAATCCCTTTCATCAAAATTAAAAGAACATTAATAATATGTTATTTCGTAGGTGGATTGGAGGCGGTCTTTCATCACTACTGATGTGAACCCCTTCTACGACTCTTTCATCAGGTGGCATTTTCTCACCCTGAAAGACAGGAAGAAGATCAAGTTTGGGAAAAGGTAGATTTTGAATTGGGGCTTTTTGAACAGTAGTATATTTGTTTAGTTGCATAAACCTATGTAGTTTTTATTTCTTACATCAGTTGAATTTTACTGCTTGGCACAAGTTTTTATACCCCTTTGACTTGTTGATGTTTTGTCAGGTTACAGCCACAAACTTTTATCATATTGTACATGGATTTCAAAATTTAGAACATAGTTTTGAAATGGAAGAAAATTAAAACGTATTTTCAAAATGTTTTAACTTTAAAAATCATAAAGTTTGGAGTGCATTTTATGTTGAACTCTTTTTACTCTGATACATTTGGAAAAAAGTTCAGACTTACCAAGACATGGCTGTCCATCAAAACTGACAAGCTGCAGAGAGAGAACATTGATATGTAAAGAAGAAGCCAAAAGGATGGTGGTAACTCTTGTGGAGTTGGAGAGATCTGTTGACAGAATCACACAACAAATCTGATGGGAATTCAGTGTACACCAAACTTCAGATTTTCAGTTGTTTAGAAAAATGTGGAAAACCACGTATCCTTCAATGTCAAAATATTTGCTCCGGAGTTGTGGACACTTTAGTAAGGCAGCATATTTTCCTGTTCTATGTTGTCTTCCTTGTTACCAATTGAATGTAAAACCAATTTCATAGAGTGTATCTGAAAAATAAAGGATAACAACTAACTTTAAAGTTGTTTCAGTGGAGTTTAGTATGAATATTGTTTACCTCTCTACAGGTACACCATCTACTCTCCCAAGGACGGACAGCCATGCATGGATCATGACAGGCAAACTGGGGAGGTATGTACTTTGTGCTTATTAAAATATCAAACACCATATTCAAAATGTTGTAGTGTGCATAAACAATGTTTATTGAATTTGCGATGCATTTAAAATATTCAGCTTTATTCTAACACCAGTTTATCTCAACTGAAGGCTTGTGATTCCATATAAATCTGTTTTTCATTCAAAGACATCAAATGTAACATTATTCACATTATGATGACCAAAGTGTAGCATTTTGTCTAATTTCTGTATTTTGCAGGGTGTGGGACCTCAGGAATACACACTCATCAAGATGAAGGTGGTTGAACCTTACACTGCAAAATTTAAATCCAAAGTGTTTTACAGCAGGTAAAATGTCATGACTATAGTCTTACTTGCTATGATATGTATTGTTGACTAAGTAATTCTTGTTTTCCTTTTTGCACTGGCTTTTAAACGCATAATCTAATAATTTCCTGTTGCCAAATTGCTTGTTTGAACTGAATTGTGTGAAGACTCCTTTTTTTTCTTTTTGCAATTTCCTAGGATTTATTTTTTTTTTTTTATCAAGTTTATGTAAATAAATATGAAACTAATATTACTGAATATACTAATTCTTCACAAAGAAGTCAGATTTGAATACTTGCTGTCCTCCCCACAGTGGTATGAAAGGCAAAAACATCTTCCTGGTTGCTGCCACTCTGAGACCGGAAACCATGTTCGGTCAGACCAACTGCTGGATAAGACCTGACATGAAGTATGTCGCCTTTGAAACGGCCAACGGAGACGTCTTCATCTCCACCAGGAGGTCTGCCAGAAACATGTCCTTCCAGGGCTTCACCAAGGAGAATGGAGTGGTGCCAGTGATCATGGAAATACTTGGGCAGGTAGAGAGCCTGTTATGTTTTGTACCCAATAAACACAAGAGATACTAAGATCATAATGAAAAGTCTAGACGAGTGAGAAAGAGGCAGGAAGCAATGTTGACAGGTTGCCAGACTAATTTGCATTTTGATTTGAGAGATAAATTTTTTAATTAAGAAACAAAGCCTCAATATCTGACATGTTATAGATCAAAATAACTCCAGGACAACAGTTATATAAAAGAAGCAATGAAATGATGAACTTATCTGTTTTCACATTTATTCAGAGGGAAAAAAAAGTTCTACATGGCTGAAGAGAAGAACATTTTGAATTATCAAAAGGCTACCTGCGATAAGCTCAGACTGACCAATTTCAGGCTGTTCTCTGCGCTCTATTCAGAGGATTCAGCTCCTTGTCAGAGTGACATTTCTTCTCAGACTGCACGAATGGTTATCATCCATTCTGTGTGACGTAGTTCTGACTGGTGTTGAAATGCTGTGAAAAAACCACATGCCTATGATGAAGAGCAGCAAATAGCCCCTTCAGAAAGATTGTGGAGCAGGTTAGGATTCAGTCTGTTACTGGTACCCTTGGGAGATGGAAGCTCCTGAAACTGGGTTATAGTTGTTAGGGGAATTGGAATCTGAACATAATTTTTACTTCATTCACTACCAGATTTTCTGTCAAGGAAGATGGTATTTATTAAAATCTGCCTTTTAAGACAGAGATTTCAATACCTGGCTAAAACTTGCCTTCAGTAACTGTAATGAAACTTACTGTATTTTAAACAATCACAAACTAGAGCTGAAAACTTGTCTAACTTATGAAGTTATTGGTTTACATGGAGGTTGTAACTTTCAATAATAATGTCCTTAATAAGAGCTCAAAAATGTTTAGCAGCCATGTAGAAATGTAAGTGCATCTAAACTATAATCCTTATTGATGTAAGCATAATAATTTGCTGCTTGTCAGTTGTTTCTGAGTTTCCTACAAACATGAACTTTGAATCTAAATTTAAATAATATTCTTAAAGGAGCATAAATTTTCACTGACATAACATTGCTTCTTTGTTTAGGACATCCTTGGCTGTGCCCTAAGTGCTCCTCTGACCTCCTATAAGATCATCTATGCTTTGCCAATGCTCACCATTAAGGAGGACAAAGGTATGAGTCTGTCAAAATTTATGAATACAGTTCTTCACTGCATTAATTTGTATCAGTCTGTTTGCCAGTGTTGCTCTAAAAGGCAAAAATGTGTAGTTCTATAGCAATTTTTTAGATCTCTTGTATTTAGGCAGTTTAGCTATCATGGGCTTGTTTAGTTTTTGTCAAACGTTGTTTTTTTGCAATTTTTCAATGCCTATGATGATATATTACATTTCAGATTATTTTACAGTCAATTAAGAGGAGTTGGCTACAAATGCCCTAAAAACGTTCATCACAAGTTAATGTAACAAATTTGAAGGGGTTTGAATCGTTTAACAAGCCAGTGTATATAGAGATGTCCTGATGAGATGATGAATGTTTTTCTTTTTCTTTTCACTTGGAGTTTAATTGGTATCCCAAATAGACATTTTATTTTTAGCATTTGTTGCTGAAAAGCTGCTGTTTGCTCCTAAGTAATTCTTTGCCCTGTTGATGGATTTCTGTAAATATTCATAAATTGAATTTCTGAATCACTAAACCGAAATGTCACAATATTCATATGAATAATAATGAATTTCTCATGCTCAATCTGTCATCTTGTCTTGAAGGGTTATGGAGTGTAATGAGCAACAGTAAATGAGATCATGTTTGTGTGTCCTTTTTCACAGTTCGTTTGTTGCTCCAGTGCTTGCTGCACAGCACATAATGAAATGTGGCAGCATGGGGCATTTATTAGATTTGGAACCAAGTAGAATGAAATAAATTAGTTTCGTTCATGTGCATTTTCTTGCACTTTTTTTCTCTTTGTCTCCAGGTACTGGGGTTGTTACCAGCGTACCATCTGATGCTCCTGATGACATTGCTGCTCTCAGGGACATCAAAAAGAAGCAGGTGACATAAACTTCTGCTCTAAGAGAATAACACCTATGTGAATCTTTTTCTGCTTAAATAATGTCTGCTGTGCATTTCATTGAGAATTCATTAAAAAAAAAATAAATTATTAAGTCTTGCATTTCCCAAAGGCTCTAAGGGAAAAATATGGAATTGAGGATAAGATGGTGTTGCCTTTCGAGCCGGTAAGTGACTCTTTTAAAAGTAATTTTGGTTTCACTTACACTGAACATACTTATTTCATGGTACTTTCCCAGTGTGACATTATTTATAATTTTTAAATGCCTACACCTCAGGTCCCCATCATTGAAATCCCAGGCTTTGGAAACCTTTCGGCCCCTCTCGTCTGTGATGAGCTGAAGATCCAGAGCCAAAATGACAAAGACAAACTGGCTGAAGCCAAAGAAAAAGTTTACCTGAAGGGATTTTATGAAGGGGTAGGTTTCAAACAACTACATGAGAATTTATCTTTAGGTTTGAAAAGTTTCTTTCTAAATACTGGGTTGAATATAAAATTGTCCACTGATGTTTCCATTTCTTTCAACTGGTTTTGATTGTTTTTTTTCTTAAGAGCTTGTTTTGTTTCATGTCACAAAGTTGTCATGTTAATAAATTGTTGCACACAATTCTGGTTTGTCTTGAAACTCTACAGATACATTGCCCACTTATTGATGTAAGAAGTTTTAAAATAATTACATTTCATTAATATTAATGAACTTTTGTGAATAAATGTCTTAGATCATGCTAGTTGAGGGATACAAGGGGCAGAAGGTCCAAGATGTGAAGAAGCCGATCCAGAGGATGATGGTTGAGAAGGTAACATGCTCAACTTCATCTGGATTTAGTTCTTCATACATCTGTGCACAGATGTGTTTCTATAATGCATGTTTTCATATTACTTTAATGTTTATTTGTTACAGGGTGAGGCCTTGATTTACATGGAGCCTGAGAAACAGGTCATGTCACGTTCAGCTGATGAGTGTGTGGTGGCGCTTTGTGACCAGTGGTAAGAGAAATATTTGTTATATAGAATTGTATTTTTGTCATTTGAATACATTTTTATTTCTATTTTGGGTATTAAGTGTTTTGAATTTTCATCTATGATACATGCTCTCTTTAGTTCATTTATTATAGAGAATTTTAGATTTGTGTTTTGCTTCAATTTTGAAAAAGATCCATACAACTATCATTTTCGTATTTGGACAGGTATTTGGACTACGGGGATGCTGAGTGGAAGCAGCAGACCAGTGCAGCCCTCAAGTCACTGGAAACGTAAAAACAATGACTTCATTATCTAAATATTTTTTTGTTTGTTTCCCGTGGTTTGAGCCCACTTCTCAGGGGTCAGAAATGCTTCTTTGCTATAATGGAAATCCATATTCATCTCCGTTGTTCTTAGGCTTTTTTGGAAACTGCTGAAAAAAATTAGAAGAAAAGATAAAACATTGCAAGGTCAAAATAATTTACCTACTCTGTATTTTTTGTGCACAAAATTCTAGATTTTGTGAGGAGACGAGAAGAAACTTTGAGGCAACTTTAGCCTGGCTACAGGAACATGCCTGCTCTCGCACCTATGGACTTGGTAGGTAGACTAGTGTACAGTTTTGTGTAATATGTTCAACAACATAAAAAAATCCCCATAATTCTATTTATTCTTTGTTTCTTGTTCACCTGACATGCAATCATGTAAAAGATGGAAGAGAACAGTGTGATACCTGAAAGTTTCAAACTGCTGTTTGTGTAAAGGTTTTCTGTCTACAGATGGAGACAAAGGCTTGGTCACAGAGCATCTAGCACTAGCTTGTGTTCCTGCAAGAATAGATGCAGTATGGAACCTAAATAAAATGCTAAATATATCCTGCATTCTTGTAGATTCAATGTTTTATTAAAGTTTTTTTCTAAAATAAATAAAATATTTGATAAGTGTGATTACAGCTAGAGTTTTATAATTTGAGGACATAAAAATGAATTTGATGTAGTGAAGACATTACAATACAGAATAAGGACAACACAGAAATAATAGAGGGTACATTTAGTGAAATCTCAGTACTGTGAAAAAGAATCTAAAAAATCTGTTTTTGTTGTTTTTGGCTAAAAATGCGTCACTCCTTAACAAGTGCATAGTACTCTAAAAATAATAATTGCAATCAGCAATAATTGCAAGCAGTTATGCAGTTATATACAGCAGTTATGCATGCCCTCCAGGAACTTGTAGTGGAAATGGGTCAAAAAGTTTAAATAACAAACACATTCATTCAGATTTGTAAGTTGTAAATATTAGTTGGAGTTTCTTGCTGATTATCACATGATGGCTGATTGTTTTTCTCTAGTATGGTAACTGATACCATCATTTTCCATTATTACTTGCAATACAAAAAGATGAGCCAAGAGGATCTGAAACTAAAAACAAACTAAAAATGGGTTTTTGTTTTTTGTCACCATAGCTATTTTTTTTTTAAAGTATATGAAATCCAAGTTATCTCTCATAACAGCTTGTGGTTTTGTCTTCTGGCATCACCAGATTGCATCACTGTTTATTTTTGGAAGGATTACACAACTCAATCCAAATCCTGGGTTGTCTACCAAGAATTCTTTTGTCTGAATGTGAACCAAGTGGAACAAGACTGCTGATTTATTTAATTAGCGGTTTTAAACATTTAATCAGTACAAAGTAATAAATATTATTTCATCTTTCAAAGTATTTTTGTTGCGTATCTTTGGTTGTCTGTCTGTGTGTGACTCTGTCCCGTGGTTACCATAGGAACACGGCTGCCTTGGGACGAGCAGTGGCTGATCGAGTCTTTATCAGACTCCACAATCTATATGGCTTACTACACTGTAGCCCACCTCCTCCAGGGAGGTGTGCTGAATGGACAAGGGGACTCTCCACTGGGCATCAAGTAATTATTTGCCACTCACAGACCTGCACTTAAAGCAAATATAGAACTTGAAGCTATTTGTCTGTTGTTTTTTTTTCCACTCTTTGTCTTCTTCGTTTGTTTTTTTTCTCTGCAACAATCAACCAGACATTTTATTCCAGAAAGTTAGAACAGAGCAGACTCTTTAAAAACATCTTCTAAGATGTAACAAATGAAGAAAACTGATGCTGGAATCCACAACTTTGTATCACTGAAGTTTGCTATAAGCACCTAAATACATCGCTCTCTCAGTAGAATACCAGATTCGTTGAAGCTTATACTCACCCTCAGCATTTAATGCACATAAGCCCAGTATTCTGTTCCTCCTGCCCTTAGCCATGTTTTCCTTCTTTGACAGGCCAGAGCAGATGACTAGAGAGGTGTGGGACTTTATCTTCTTTAAGTCATCTCCTTTTCCCAAGACCGACATCCCTAAGGAGCATCTACAGAGGCTGCGGAGGGAATTTGAGTACTGGTACCCGGTGGATGTCCGTGTGTCTGGAAAGGATCTTGTGCCAAACCACCTCTCCTATTATCTGTATAACCATGTAGCCATGTGGCCCAAAGACAGGTGAGTTTTTCCTGTTTGACCTCATAATGTGGGTTAAACTTTTAGAGTTTTATTTATTTAGTTTAAAGTTGGGAGTTATAGTTCACATGAAAAATGTGAATGAATACAATACCTTTCCAAAAATACCCTTGCTTATTTATTTTATCACATTTTGCCACATTATGCCATAAACTGTTGTGTTTTGGGGGATGTAATTTAATATACCAATGCAAAGGAATATAAAATTATGAAATGGATGAAAAATGTCAAGTTGGTTTTAGAAATTTGGTTAGTGTGGTGTGTGTTCAGCCCTGTGCTTTGTGAAATCATTCTCTAGTTCACCTGCTGCTATTGGTTGTTTTCTCTCTCAACTTTGCACATCAAGACAGTGGACAAGATTTTGATTTTTTAAATTTTTTTTTATATATGCACTGCTCAAAAAAATAAAGGGAACACTCAAATAACACATCCTAGATCTGAATGAATGAAATATTCTCATTGAATTCTTTGTCCTGTACAAAGTTGAATGTGCTGACAACAAAATCATTGTTGATTGTCGATCAGTGTTGCTTCCTAAGTGGACAGTTTGATTTCACAGAAGTTTGATGTACTTGGAGTTATATTGTGTTTTTTGAGTGTTCCCTTTATTTTTTTTGAGCAGTATATATTTTTTTTAATTGATCAAGTTCTACACACACTGTAGAGGTCTGCAGCTGGAGGATAACGAGTCAAAATTTGTTGCAGTCCATCTTTTTTCTTGTGAGACTAATGTTGTCCATATTTCTGGACTAAAATTCACAAGCATTTAAAAAAAAAACAATATCAGGTTTTGTTATGGTTTGTGCGAACTGTTACAGATTTCAGCCACTCCAATGTGTACCGTTGGGAATGTTCTTCACATTTGAGTCAATGTTTACATTTTATTTCCCTGTAATGCCTATGTGCTGAAAACATTTCTGTCCTTTACAGAAGTTTCTTAGAGGGCCATTGATGTGGGGGATGAAGTCTCCAAATGACTTGAAACTTTTTGAATAATGGGGCGTGGAGTGCTAACAGAGCCTAAACTGTATTTTTGTTTTATATTTTTCAACAAAGTTTCAGATGCTGCTCTCCACCATCAGCAAAACGACGGGGGAGGAAATTCATTTTGGAAAGCCAACATTAATAGAATTAATGGTTTTTTGTCTATCACAGTGGAAAGTGGCCTCAAGCAGTTCGAGCAAACGGACACCTGCTCCTTAACTCGGAAAAGGTAAGTCAAGCATTTTTAGATCATAATGATTTTTTTATTTTCAGCAGAAAATATTTTGTTTTTATGAAAAATTTAGAAATAAATATTTAAATGTATTTTTTGCTCAATTCAGACTTTAAATAACCATTCTGCATTTTTGTTTTGTTGTTTAAAGTAATTGTTTTTTAGGACTAAAGCTGGAAGTAGAGGACTAAAGCCCTCTAGAGGACATAGGAAAAGTTTTCTTTTGCATTACCTTGCAATAATTTCTGTTTTATTGCAAGTTTTGTATACAGTCACAAATGCCAATTTAAAATTTCAAATATATACACATTTAAAGAGCTTTAGTATTTATTCTTAACTCTTTGGTGCAAAAAACTGATATATTCAAAAATCAATTCATTTTTAATATTTTTGTTTTTAATGTGTACCTACTTTTTAGTCATCTGAAGATGATCTCTATCTAGAGTTCTAATTCAATGCATCTGTTTTGAACTTGTATAGAAAAAAATGGTTTTGTTCTTTCACTAGATGTCCAAATCAACAGGAAACTTTCTCACTCTCAGCCAAGCCATCAGCAAGTTTTCAGCTGACGGTAATGTCAATTTCTTCATCTATTCTTGATGTTTTTGCATTTTATGTATCATCTTCAATCTTTTCTTCTTTTCTCCTTATAAAAGTTTTCTTGTCCTTTACAATGTATATTTACACTACATAGGGTATTCCACTGAATTATGTTGTAAACATTTTCTGTCCAAGTAGTGGTTATAATTGAACATGAGCACAGTCGTATTCCCAGGTTACAATTAGAGTTGCTCCAGGCTGTTATGAAAATCTTTAAGAAACACAGCTTTTTTTTTTTTTAAGCTGTTCATAACAGCCTATAGCAACTCCTAATTGCAGCATGTTAGTATGTTTGTGTTTGCTTAATTTTGAATATTCCTATAAAACATTTAAAAGAACCACAAATAATGCCCGATGCATGCAGTCTAAATAATTTTTATTGTCCTTGGGTAGTCAGATTATGTGTCCTAAATCCTAAATTATGCATTCACATAGTTGACTCAAGAGGCTGCCTTCAAAATAGAAACCAAAAAGTAGAGAACATTTTAGGATTATCATGGGGACCAATAAGATTTCATTTGGATATGTTTAAAAAAAATAAAAAAAATCTTGTGTGCTGTTTGTGTGAACTACTACATGTATTACTTAGACCATCATTAAAATATTTTTGAATAAAATATTTTTGAAATACAAGGTTCTCTTTCTCCAAAGCCTTTTGAGAAACAGAAATTAAAGATGCACCAATTCAAAAAGTTGCAACATTTATATCAATATTCAATATTATTAGTGCTGTTATGACTTATAACTGATATTTACCAATATATTTCCCTACCCTGTTGAAACCCTTTTGAAAAACATGACCTTATCGTCAACATTGCTTCTCTGCTTCAATTAAACATTTCCACTTCCTGTACTGCATCACTGTCATATGACCAAACAAACACCACATGACCAACCCCCCTCCTCAACCGGAAACACGTACATAAGTAAAAACGAGAAAAATGGAAATCAGTTATTAATATCGGCCCACTTTTATTAATGGAACAGCCACCCATATGTTAAAAAATGACTAATGGCCATACTGACATTGATGCAAATGCATCCTGCATCCCCAGTTTAAATAAAGCAAATTATAAACTTAGGGGACACATTTGTTTTAAACACAACCCATTTTTCAGACTACAGAATCTAAGTGAAGTTTGTGTTCTGTGGATTTTGCATCGCTTTGTTCTTTTCAGGTATGCGTCTGGCTCTAGCTGATGCTGGGGACACGATAGAAGACGCTAACTTTGTGGAGACCATGGCTGACGCTGGCATTCTTCGTCTCTACACTTGGGTGGAGTGGGTGAAGGAGATGATTGCCAACCAGAACAACCTGAGAACAGGGCCCGCGGACACGTTCAATGATCGTGTGTTTGCAAGGTATGTAGTAAAATGAGCTAAGTAATGATTTGTAAAGATTAAGAAAATGTTCAAGTTAAGCTGGATGGTATGCATTTTGTTTCATTCTGGAATCTGTCTTCATAATAATTCTGTTTTCTCTTAATTTTTTTTTAAATTGTTTTGAATTTAATTAAAATTCACCCTAAAACACAAAAGACTCTTATGTCCTAGAAAAGCTGCATTGTGAAACACTGAGGTTTTATGAAAAGGAGCATTTTATCTCCAGAGCAACAGCTCAGCTATTCTTATGTCTTTATATAATATAATTACATGGACTTTATCTTTTCTCCAGTGAAATGAATGCAGGCATCTTGAAGACAGAGCAGCATTATGAGAGGATGATGTACAAGGAGGCTTTGAAGAGCGGCTTTTTTGAGTTCCAGGCGAGTACATTAACTTTCTGAGAAATGTCTTTAGCTCAAAAAATAAGAATGTCTCTTAAAGCGTTGAGATTACGCTATAATGAGAAGTGTTATGAACCATTAAAATCTCTGTAATTGTTTCTGAATTTATAAAAAAAATAGCAATGAAAACTTGGAAGGCAAGTGTTTAAAGATCTAAGAGGTGTTTACAAATAGTTCTCAATGTGATCTAGCCTACAATATGTATTTTTTTTTTCAGTTTTTCTGCCTTTAAAAGAATACTAATTTTACATTTCTCTCCTCTGTTCATTATTAGTGTTTTGTATTGACATCAAACACAGCAGTCTCTTTATGTACTTGATAAAAAACTTAAAGTTTCTCGGCTCAAATTTCTAAAATTCTGCCAATATTTTCAAATCCAGCATTCTCCATAACAGATGTGTTTTCAAACTCAAAGAAGGTGAAGCAGTCCGGCTGCTGTGATATGATTAGTCTGTTATTTGTGACCCTAAAAAATGTTATATTCTTTATACTGTTCGCTTTATATTAAAAACCTTACCAGTACTGCGAATAGTTAATCTTAGTAAATGTTTACATCCTCTAAACTGAACATGCTTGCTGTTATTGATGCTGATTCTAAAGGAATGCTTCATGAAATTCTTGGTTGATTAAAAAAAAAAAAAAAAAAAAAAAAAAACAATTGAGTAATGCATCAGAGGAATAGCTCTGATTAAAAACAATTCTATTAACAATTCTATTAAGAAGTCATTTAAGTTAATGTCCAAGTCTGATCAGCTCTGACAGAAAGCACATTTATTTCGTTTTGTTCCTGTTGGCTCATGCTACTACAGTATACACCGATTCTTTCTGATCTGTTTTTCTTCCTCTCCTTTGACCCTTTCATGTATCCATTTCTATTCACTTATCAGGGATAGTGCTATAGTTTTGTTGAAGCATTGTGCATATTGTAACTGATGTGGAAGTTTAAAACTGTTCATGTTTTTGCTTTAGGCGGCTAAAGATAAGTACCGTGAGCTGGCTATTGAAGGCATGCACAGAGATCTTGTCTTCCAGTTCATAGAGAGACAAACACTGCTGCTGGCCCCCATCTGTCCACACCTCTGTGAATACACATGGAGTCTACTGGGCAAGGTATGTAACACAGACTTTGGGTATTTCTCTGCTTTTAGTGTTCACAGTGCTCTCAGGGTATAAATCTGGCTGTGATTCTCTCCTCCCATCCTCTCTTCAGGCTTTTTCCTCATCATAGACTTTTACTTACAACAGAGAAATGCAGCCAACCAAAACAGGTCATCGTAATGTGTTAATTTACATTCATGAAGAGCACCTGGGATCGGAAAGCTTATACTTTCAGGTTCATGGCTGGTCCGCAGTAGCACTTGTTCCCACTGCTCATTTACTGGTGTGAAATGGCTACTGACAAGTTCGCACTGGTGAAATCCAAGTCTGCTGGGAGCCTGTCTTCACACTGAGCCGTTTCCTCTGCACCATGAAGCAAGTGCACTCACTGTTACATGTTTCCTGTAGCACTGAGAGCCATGAATATTTTTAACACTCAAATTTGTGAATATAAAGGAGTGCTGCTGTGTTGGAGATATGTTTTTCAGTTGTTGCTTAGCAACAACAAAAGAGCCCCCCTCAACTACCTTTATTTTCCCCTCATCCTGCGCTTGGTACCACAAGCTGAAATCATATGTTGTTTTTCCACACACTCAAGCACAACTGATTCCTGCTAGGGGCCTTACATAAGCACTGTTTCTTTTGATCACGTAATTGATGAGACCAGTTTTTGTTTCTACTTTTTAAAAATAAGACTCTCCTTTCACTCTTCTCCTGCTTGCCTCTCACAGACTGGTTCTCTAATGAAGGCATCATGGCCCGTGGCCGGCCCCGTCGATGAGGTTCTGATTCGTTCTTCTCAGTACCTGATGGAGACGGCACACGACCTCCGTTTGAGACTCAAAGCATACATGCTTCCTCCCAAAAACAAGGTATAATATGTCTACTATGTTTGGTTGTGTCCTAAATCCATATGCTTACTAATTCACGGTTTCTTCAGTGAACCTTTATGCTTTCAGAAACAATTTTTAGTGAGAAATTCACCTAGTTGCATATTTTTTATTCTGTTTTGTAGATCACTTTCTCATAAATTCTGGAGTTTTCGGTTTATCCTTTGACAAAACTAACGCAACACGTCTGGCTTTAGAAAATTAAAATCAAAACCACCTATGTTGTTTATCATTAAAGATTAGTTATTAATGAATAAAATGTCTTATTCACATAGGTTTTAAATTTTGAGGACCTTGGAAAGTTTCACGTTCTAAATTTAACGTTCTGAAACATGTGAAAGCTATTGCATGTTCTTTACATTGTAGATATGGCTTTTTGTAAGAGTAAAAATCAATTTTAAAATTGATCGCACTCTTTTCACAGTTTCTTTTTTTCCTTGTTGAATGAAAACCAAACCTTTTGTGCACAAAAACTCCCAACAGTCAGAAACTGGAGTGTTTTTTCTCTATCAACAGATGTTTCACAGTTCATTATTATTTGCACAGGAAGCACAACAATGGAGAAAAAATGAATGATAAAAAAGACGACTTCAGACTAGAGAAGGGTTTTGTTTAGAATTTTTTTTTCTTTTTTAAAATACAAATGAGAATTTTTTTTTCTTGACCATCAGGGTAAAAAGGATGTACCAAGTTTTCACTGGTTTCAGAAGCAAAATGAAACAAGAAATGTTGCTTTGGGGTTTTCTTTTTTTCTCTGTGCGTCATGCCTGAAATGCAGCAGGTGTGGATTATTGACGTCGAGCTTCCTGCAACATCTGTTATCCTTTTAGATAAACCAAAAGTGTTAAGTCTTGTGTTCACAAAGTTTGTCTGTTCATTATGTGGATTTCTGCAGCCGAGAGGGAAAAACGAAGCAGGTACTGACAATGTTATCTAAGACAGGTGATATCTTGGGCTTCCAGGCCAAAGTTATTGATTTGTTACCAATGTTTTGGAAGTACAGGGGCAGAACTGGGAGAGAAAAAGAAAAGAGGGAAACAAACAACTAGAAGGACTGACTTTAATTTTATGATATGGTTTCATATTTAATCTTTGTTAGAAAGTACAGATTTCTGATAATATATTTTATATTAGCCTTGAAAGGTCCCATCTGTCACTTGTCTAATATGCATATTTAAAAATGACTAAAATGGCTAGAAACAAATGTTTCAATTAAATGTAAATTATGCACAATTAATTGAGCTAAAAACTCATGTGACTTTATAGAAATTATATTTCTACTATGAATCGTTTTGTAAATTAAATGAACAGATCACTCTCCTATGAGGATCAAAAAGCATATGTATTTGTTATATCATCCAAAGTAACACCAAAGTTGTATTCCTTTGCAACCACCTTGTGTTGTGAGTTAACAACGAATCAGTCACATCTAAAAGGTTGTTTTTATTTATTTTTTTCTTAAATGCATTTTCCTCCTTTCATAGAAAGGTGACTCTAAGCCCCCTGCTAAGCCGTCCCACTGCACTATTTATGTGGCTAAGAGCTACCCTCCATGGCAACACAGCGCCTTATCTCTGCTCGGCAAGCACTACAAGGTAAAAATAAATAAAAAAAGAAACCTTCCACAGAACAATGTTTTTTTTGCTCTTTATTTTTTTTATAGTTGTATTTAAGACACAGTGCAAGTTAATCCTGGGACTTGTCCAGCTGTCCTTTTCATCTGACTGTTCACACTCAGCTTTTGTTTAAATCTGTGGCACCTCTTTGTGTTTGTGACCAGAGCAACAACGGGATCCTGCCAGACAACAAAGTCATAGCCAGCGAGTTGGGAGGCCTCCCAGAGCTGAAGAAGTACATGAAGAGAGTCATGCCATTTGTTGCCATGATCAAGGTATTATTAGTTTTAAGGGTCACATTGAAAGAGCACTATTGAGGCTTTTTCTGGCAAATACCAGTTTTTGATTCTGATTTTGACCAGTTCTTATCTTCTTTGTTTTAAGGCCTAATACGTCTAATGTGAAACTAATAAGTTGTAGGGTTTTTTGATTGATTGAATATTTCAGAAAAAATGCAGTCATGAAATTTATCCTTGTTAATGTATAAAAAGTATATATTTTTTTATTTATTAAT
The DNA here is from genome assembly GCA_010277015.1 of Poeciliopsis turrubarensis. Classification (NCBI taxonomy): domain Eukaryota; kingdom Metazoa; phylum Chordata; class Actinopteri; order Cyprinodontiformes; family Poeciliidae; genus Poeciliopsis; species Poeciliopsis turrubarensis. The sequence goes on from VMRN01000031.1 coordinate 3,110,357, forward strand.
GCAAGTCTGTAGAATTTAGCAAATTTTTTGTTCAGTTTTTGTGAAAATTACTCCAAACTTTCACAAACACAAGATTATCTTAAAATGTGTTTTTCATCATTAAGATATATTCCCATTT
>VMRN01000031.1:3110574-3131672 GCA_010277015.1 Poeciliopsis turrubarensis
ATATATATATATATATATAGTATATATATATATATATATATATATATATATATATACCGTTTGATTACAGATAATAATAATCCTGATCAAAGGAATTTCTCTTTTAAAAATGCATGAGTCACTTCTCTTAGGTGCATTAGTCTTTATTCAGGTGATCAAACAGAATAACCCTGATAATATTCATGATAAGCTTCTTTATTTATTTATGGCTCTTTACGTCTTTTAAGCTCATCCTGCAGACGGTGTACATTTAGAGTAAAGTGTCCGGTTTCCAATAATTATTTTCTGCAGCTGAGTTGTTAGTACTTTTAGCATCATAATCACATCCTACTTACTGTTTGATTGCGTTTGTGTTTTTTAGGAGAACCTGGAGAAAAACGGACCCAGGGTTTTGGATCTGGAGCTGGAGTTTGATGAGCGAGCGGTTCTCATGGAGAACCTGGTGTACTTAACAAACTCTCTGGAGGTCTGTCACTTCTCTCTCTTCAGATTCAACAAACACAAAGTTGTATCTGTTGTTGTTCACAATGCTTCATGATTTTCAGTCTTCTGTGACCGACCTAGCAATGATTTTCTGTAATATTTATCTGTAACCAACTTTATTTTTATCCTAAAAGTCTTAGTACTGACAAATAACTAAACCTACAACTCCATATAATATTTTTTTACAAACTTACACATATTTAAAAAATTAAACCTATATGTTTGCACAGTAAACTAACAGGCTAATCTAGAATTTTTGTGCATTTCAAGGACTGGATATTATGTGGTGTATTTCTTGCTGCACAAACCAGTAGTTAGACAAGGGTCCCATCACTGATATATCACTGAGAAAAGAACGGTCAGCAGAGAAGAGGTGTAGATGGTTAAATGACTTCAGTTTGCTGCTATAAAATGGCTTCTGCTGACCTCAGATCACTGGGGAGCTGATGCTTTCTAAGTAATAAAGTGACCTTAGATTGCTCCAAGCCTGTCTACATGGATAAAAATAGTGGTAAAATGCAGAGGCCAAATTCCATCCAATGCAAAGCATGCTGGGTGCAGCGTGCTTTGCATAGGAAACTAAATGAGCAAATGGTGTAAAAAAAAAAAATAATAATAATAATAATAGTAAAAGAAATTCTGTTGTGCATCTCTGTTCAGTATTCTGTTTTACATTTAGTTTAACCTCCAGTTGCTGTTTTCTCTCCCAAAATACACAAAATGTGTGATATTCTGGTGTAAGACCAGGCGATAAGTCTGGGATTACTGTCGGAGTCTAGTTAACACTGCCGGTCTGTGCCAGTAGAGTAAACACACACAAAACATCTAAGCAAAGCACCGTTGAGGATAGTCTGCTCAGCTGTGCACTGATATGTTTTCTCCTGTTTCCCCCCCATACAGTTGGAGCAGATTGATGTCTTATTTGCATCAGAGGCTGATGACAAAGTGAAGGAGGATTGTTGCCCTGGGAAACCGTTCAGTGTGTTTAGATCAGAGGTAAAGGCTCCTGATGTGTGATGGATGCAAAAAAAGGGAAAAAAATGACACAAAATAGTCATTTCTAAATGTTTTATGAATGTCAGCAGATACTTTTTTTATGTTCAACTGCAGGTTTGTTTGCATACATGATGCATCATGTTGTCTTTATGTTGATGATTAACAAAATAATAACAAAATAAACTTTGTTGTTCCTTCCAAGCCTGGAGTAGCCGTGTCCCTGGTCAACCCTCAACCATTCACCGGCCTGTTTTCCACAAAGCTTGACATCCGGCAGGGAGACAGCAAAGACACTATTGTCCGTCGACTAGCCAAAGTCAACAGACTCATTAAAGGTTAGCAACACAGATTACAAACATGATTTTATCATTTTGAAGCCCAAAAACGTCTCATTATAAATCTGTATTTTAGAGAGCATAAACGTATTCACTCTGTTTTGATAAAATAATCTGTAAGCCAGTGAGTCACTTTAGAGTTGTGCAGATTCATATTTTTGGTTTGTCACACCTCCTGGTGGATAAGCAAATTCAGATGCACGTTGTTTACAAATCTGCCTCGGAAATTACTTCTCTGAGCCTTTGCCATCTGCCAGTAAAGAAATGTAGAAAACGAAAATTGCTCATTCACTAGTATTTTGACGTTTTTGCAATCTAAACTGCAGCTAGATGCATGCTGATTGCTGAAATTACCCCTGAGCTGTGCCTACAGCTTGGAAGTCCAGCTGTTACAAATTTAGTTAGATTAGGTCAAATGAAGCCAGAACAGCATGCAGTCTAAAGAAAATTTCATTGTGCTGCATTAGTTTATCTTTTGTAATTTATTCTTTTTATACGATTAACCTGACAGGTAGTGCAAATAACAGTTAGCCTTTTTGGCTAAATCTGGTATGTCTTGTTACTGGACTGAAGAACTTTCTTAATTTGTTGATATTAACAGTATTAAGTTAAGTATAGTGTTTTTTGGATTGGAAGTCCTTTCTTTCATTTTTTACCAAAGGTTTCTTTTATGTCCGTCATATTTTTATTGGGGTTTTTATGATCACTTAGTAATCTTGCACAACACTTCAACTCTGTCTGGGCAAAAATATGGCTCCTATAAATCAATATAAATTATGTGATTATGTCATCCAATTCATGACCACATTTTGTTTTATCTCACTTCCTTCCAGCCATTTCCCCTTTAACCGATACTTTGATTGTCTTTTTTGTCTCTTTTCTGTTTTTTATTTTTTCATCTTAATTTTCTGCATATTCTGACTCTTGTTTCCTCAACCTCACCACTAGATCTGTCCAGAGTGAAGCTGATGAGGTATGAGGATCCTGTGCTAGGCTCACGGCGTGTGCCCATATTAGGACAGGAGGAGCAAGGCAAGCTGCCCATCTCCAGCAAATCTGTGTTCAACATAAATCTGGATGAGAAGAAGGTCACTCTGGCTGACAACGGCCTCACTGTAGACATTGGAGATACTTTGGTTTATCTTATCCAATAACCTACAAAAGGCTGTCTCACAGGCACAAAGGAGCAGGTTCAGCAGTTTCTTTGTAAAATTTCAAAAGCTATTGCAGTTAGAACAAAAGCCTTTTCAGTCAAAAGGATTGCTTTTCCTTTTAATTTGTGCAAACCTACAGTTAATTAGAATTGACAGCTAAATAACACCAGAATATAGCATTTGTTTCACAGTACTAGTACATCAGTCTACTGTATCAAATAGTCTTCTTTAGAGGTTTCAGGTTTGGCAGTTTTATAAATGGTCAGTCTTTTCCTCTCTGGTATTTTGAGATTTTAAGCTTTTGAACAGATCTATACTGAACAAACCATCCACCACCACCACCTCCTCACAGGGTGGCACTTGTGTTCATTGTCAGGCAGCTCCTGCTGTGCTCTGAATGCCTGATGTTGTCATATAAATGGAAATGTGTCTGGTGTTATTTTATACATCAAATGTGAGGGATATTATGTCTCTTCAGTTTGTTGGGCAGCTTTTATATTTTCTAGCTGTCAGTTGTGCTTGTCTGGATTTTCCACAAAAATAAAAACATTTGAACGTTTTCAAGTTGTTTGTCTCTACTTGTTCATACAGTCTAAGCGATAGTAGAAAAATATTCCACATGAGAACTAAACTGGCACCATTAGGTTTGCATTTTTAAGTGAATACATTTTCTGCAAAATTCTGTTTCCTTCCTTAATGTTAGCCATAAAGTTGATATGTCTGAATATTATGTGAAGCATAAAGACAGTTTGAGTGTTTTCTTCATATTATTTATCCAAAAACATCAAATTTCTATTTAAAATGCAATAAAGGGATTTTCTGGATGCAATCAAAGAAACAAAAACAGACTCCTGTTTGTTTTCAAAGGAACGTTTTCAGACCGAAGAAGTGCTGTGTGAAGTATTTTATGACTTTGTTTTTATTAAGCCAACCTGGAGGAGTTTTGAGCATGAACAACCTGCTTGGGTCGTATCACTGCATCCTGATCAGATTTAACTCTGGACTTTGACTAGGCTACTTCAAACACTTTCTTTTAGTATTTTTTAACTCACTCAGACGTTGGGTTGCTGCTTTGTTTTTTGAAATTCTGTTAGATTTATACAAGGTGTAAAAGGATGCACAATTTACAAACAGGTCTACTTTTTGTCTCATCAGTGCACAGAATATTTCCTCAAGATGGGTCTGTCAAACCTTTACTCTGCCCTTTCTTTGTTTTACTGAGCTTTGGTTTTTCAATCTGTACTTCCTCTGTGGAAGCACTTTTTTTAATGAAAACTGACCACACTTTGTGTTACCCTCTGTTTGCCCTCTGTGTTTGAGGGAGCAAAGTCACTTTCACCCAAGGAACTGTACCAGCCTGACTTGTTTTAAATATTCTTCCAGAAATCATCAGTGACTTGTTGAGGAGAAATAATAAATCAGAAATGCTGTTTGGGAGTGTACATGTGTTTAAACTACACCATGTTCCAAATTATTATGCAAATTGGATTTAAGTGTCATAAAGATTACATTTTTTGTTGAGCTATCAAATTTATAGATGGTTTTGTGTGTCAGGTCTCTTTGAACCGCTATAATTAATCTCAGAGAGCTGGTTGATCAGTTTGAGCTCAATTAAAGGAAATTAATTAAGAAGGATGTTCCAGATTGTTAAGCAGGCCACAGGTTTCAAGCAATATGGGAAAGAGAAAGGATTTCTGCTGACAAAAAATCATCAGATAGTGTCGTGCTGTATGACGACACATGGAAACATTAGATAGCTAATGAAAACTGAAGTGTTATTGTTCTGTGAAGAGATTTGTGGTTGATTCAGAACAAAGATGGTTTGTACAGATAAAGGCATAATGAAGAAGGTTTTTGTTAGACAAATCCATGGGATTAAGAGAGCAGCTGTTAGAATGACCTTACAAAGCAGCAAACATTTATTTCTTTGTTTGGTAAAATTTGATTTATACTGTAATAATGACTTGATGACCATCACTTCCATTGACGATTGAAGAGAATCTGATAAAATATCACTTGCATTATAATTTGGAACATGGTGTAAGCTTCTGAACCTCTTTGTTTCACTGCATGACTTTTCAGCACGTACAAAGCTCCTGTTCCTTTTTTTCTGTCAGCTACTAAGCCTCAAGTACAAAGTGCATCAATCTAAATAAGAGGTCGTTGTTAGAACAGAGGAAATGAGCCCTTTCAAATGAAAACCGCAGAAGTTTCATGACTTCAAAAACCAAGATTTTCCCTCTCAGCAGCTCATACAAGAGTTCTTTACCTCAGAGGTAAGTGTTGCATTCATTGTTTAAGAATTTATGTAAATTAATAACTACACATCATGAATCAGATTAAGTGTTAGATTTGATTTATTTGGTTTGATTTTATTTCTTTTTAAATTTCTTTTTGTAGTTATTTGCATACATTTTCTTTTTAAATTTGATCAGATTTCCTCTAACTTGAATGCATCCTTGTACTCCCATGCTGAACATTTTATGTTTTTTGCACTCTGACGTTCATTTGCCCTCTCTTTATTTGCTGTATTAGCAGGGTGCACAGCAAAGTCTCAGACTGAAGACAGCAAGACTTATCTTAGTCACGCAGCTTCTGGCTGAGCCCTCTGACTGCAGGTTTATCTGCTCCGACACACAGCCTCTCACTGGGAGAGTGTCACTTCGGCTCCTCTTTCCTGCTGACTCCCAGCTCCACTCTCGTCTCTCCTCCTTGTGTCACCCGTCTCAAGGAGCTTCTGGTAGAAGCAAGTAATGGAGGAGACGACAGTTACTGACCAGTAAGTGTTTTATGCTGTTCCAAACTGCTTCATTACGTTCCCAGTACTTGGCACAATGTAATTAAAGGCAACAGTTTCACCACATCCTAAGTATCACTTCTTGATTTACTTATTTCTGCATATCATTGGTGTGCAAGTGAGAAGCTTTTCTCCTCATATTTACTGCAATAACTGTATAATGCTGTGTTTTTTTTTTTCGTCTATTTTGTGAACAATATGAACAAGGAATAAATTAGACCTATAGATTATATCCCTTTTATGCATAAAGAGCATCGGCTTACATTTAAAGCTGCTTTCTCTTTGTTTTTTAGATCAGAACTTTCAGTCAAAAATTTTTCAGCGTCGATGTGTCAAGATGAAGAAGTGGAAGGCTTTGACACACAAACTGATGATAGTCAGAGGTCAAATGAATTCCCTGTGACGATGAGCCCAGTGGTAACTCAGCCTGGGCCTGGCATCGCTACAACAACCATCACCACCGTCACACAAACAGGGGGAGACTGGAGCACTGGACTTTTTAATGTCTGTGGAGACAAGACAACATGTAAGAGGCACTCACACACTGCACTAAAGCACATTTCTAAATTAACATTGATGTTAATAATAAAATTCATTCATTCATTCATTCAGGCTGTGTTCTATTCTGGTTTTCCCAATTTCATCTGTCATATATTACCAAACCTAAAACAACTAAAGTGTAAAACAAAATACAGCTAATAAACCTCTTTACAAAAGCAAAACATAATCAAAAAGTTTATTTTTTTTGTCATTATTATTTGTCCTGTAGTTTTGTGGGACAATGTGAATTTCATTCACATTGTAATTTAACATGCATAAACATTTTGAATATTTTTTTCTACAAAGCACTCAAAAGAAAGCATCAGCGAAACACATTTGTTTCTTTTGTATTTTAGTTGTTTCTACTTCTTAAATACCTCCAAAGAACAAGGATTTATGTCTTGAGCAAAACATTGTTTCCTTCTTGCATGCTTTCAGGTATTATTGGGGCGCTGGTGCCGTGCTATTTAGATCTGAGTTTAGCCCAGCAGTTTGGGGAGTGTCTTTGCATGCCTCTCCTACCAGGGTCCACTTTTGCCATCAGAGTTGGAATCAGGGAACGTTACAAGATTCGGGTGAGTGCAGGACATAGTTCTGTGTTTGTTTCTTTTGAAGAAACTTTATTCAGCGTTTTATTGACAATTTTAAAAGTAAAATGTGCATTGGAGAATGTTTTCTATATTATGCCTTTGTAGTTAAAAATGTGTTCTCTCTGTGTTTCTACTACCTCAATTTGTTTGCTTCCTCCACTTGCTTGCATGTGCTGTATGTCTGCTCCTCGTTGTCCTGCATGTTTACCCACAGGGAAGTGTGTGTGAGGACTGGAGTGCAGTGTATTGCTGTTACCCTCTGGCTGTATGTCAAATGATAAGAGAGATGAAGTGCAGGATGAAGACCCAGACATATCAAGTGTCTACAGTGACGGAGTCTTCCTGAAGAAACTGTTGTCCACAACTGTGTCCTTTGCTTTAACTTTGCAGCACGGATCAGTGAAGTGAACAGAGATTAGCATAATATATCACTGGCATAGGATTAGAGCCTTTGAAATAAAATGTAAAGACTAGAAATCAAAACAGGGTGAAACAATGGAGCCAAATGTCCAGGTTTTAAAGCTCCACTGAGGGATATAAGATTTGTAAATACAAAGAGAAAAAAAAACAAAAAAACATTGTAATTGCTGTTTGAATATTAATAGCTTGAATTATTTCTCTGAAAGAAATGATTTTGTGGTCACATTTGCATATGTATGAAAAACAGGTGGGAAGATGAAGGATTTTTCTGTTTTTCAATTCCAACAGACATCAAACAAGCTCCAAACAGCTGGTAAAAAATTTAATCAAACACAGAGAAGAAAAGAACATACAGTTAAACCTGTTTTACAAAAACAATAGTCCTGTTATTGTGTTCACCATGTAGGCATATTAGCTGACACACTGTAGTCATCCTTAAAATGGATTAAATATTGCATTTATCACCATTATAATTCTGCTTTTACTCTTATGACATTGCTTTCAAAATCTAAGATTTATTTGCTACAAAAGATAAGACGTTACAACTTAATGGTTCTGATAATTCAATGCCCTCTTTCAGATTACTTTGAACCTAATTAGACCTTTTCTTTGCACTTTTTCAGTCAGTATCTGAACTGACCTTGTCACTTGAGTTACAATGTGCTTTAAATTGTCAAAGAAAATCAAATGTGAGATACTTGTCACAAAATTCAAGATTAGATAAGATTTTAAGCTAAAAAACGGTTAGCATTTTCTCTTTTTTTAACATTGGATATGCATTTTTATTAAACACCTTCTTATTCTGACTCTGTTCTCAACACCCAAAGTATTTGTATGAAAAGTTAATTGTCCTTTTTTAAAAATACACATTTTATTGTAACTGTTTACAGTAATATTTTATGGCACTGATCAAGTCATTTTCTAGGCTGATTTATTTTTAAGTACTAAATTTATTTTTAAAAACCCCAAATGTAATAATTGTTACTTTACAGAACTTCATCAGCAGGTGGTGCAGTTGAACATTTTCTTACACAAATGTGAGTTCTAAGGTTAATTTTCTGTATTGTGTACCCAGTTTTGTAAAGAGAAATTGACTCATATGCGTATAATGAAAATAAGTAGACGCGAATGTCTGTATGTTCCCCAAAAGCAATGCCTTTGACTTTGCATTGCTTACTGTTTCTCTGACTTCATTGAATTAATTTGTAAATTTAAATTTTTTCAAATAAATTGGAAATTCTTTTTACTTTTAGATTCTCTGACACCTTCTTTCTCTTTATTAAGTAAAGGTCACCACTCAATGAAGGACAGGAAAGAGCAGATAATTCATTTTGACAGGAAGTCTTTACAGATCAAAATGATAAATTCTGTTTGAATGTCAGAGGACAGATCTAGAACACTGTAAATGAACTTGCAATATACGGTTTGCTATCAGAAGGCCTAATTACTATTGTAACAGATTTACTTGTGTTCTGTATGCAGCACCAGCAGAACGGTTACCCACCATTCCCTTTGCAGTCCAACACAAAAAACCCCAACAGTTTTTCTATTCCTGTTATTCCTTTAAACATGCATTCCTTGATTTATCCATAGGCATTGAATCATTTTATTAATCCAGTCCTGATTGCCCTGCTTCCCTGAACCTGAAATGCCAACCAGACTGAGCGGATATGAAAATGTTATTTATTCACAAAGGCAGATGGATCCTCAAAGGGCAAATATGTAATTTGTTAACTCTTGCAGTCAGTCTCCCATCTGGCAGCTTTTGTGAATAAAATGGGAAAATGGAGAAAATGGGGTTTAAGTCAAGATAAAGATATAAATCTGATTGTGTTTGGTGGAAAGCTTTAATTTCTGTGTGATGAAATGTAAAAGTTTTAAAATTGGTTAAATTCATTATAGAGTGTAAGGGTAGGTCTTAGCTTCATCAAGACAATTTGTTCTAGTTTTGAACTGTTAAATCATCATCAAGATGCTTTTGTAACTTCAAACAGAAAAGTTGATTCTTTTTTCATTCTATTAGTTTGGTATTTTTTGTTGTTTTATTTTTATGGTTTGTTTTTCATTATGGATTACTTTCACATCCATTTGAATCCATTTTAAGAAATCATTGTTGAAAGCAGAGTTGAGCTCATCTCTGCAAATTGCAGCCGAGATGCGCTGTGGATCTAAGCATAGAGATGACAAATGGTAATGAAGATCTTTGACCAGAGACTTAGCAGGCAGAACACCGGTTACATGTTGGAAGAGGGTTAGTGAGAAGCAATCAGCATATAGAGAACACAAACTATTTAAAAATATATTACAGCAAAATGAACGAGTCTGTTAAAGACTGCACCTTACACCTATGGTGCTGTTTTTGTTTCCTTGAGACTAATTTATGTTTCAATGAGATATAACTTATTGACTCAAAGAAATAAGATTCAAACCAGTCAAATACTGGACCAGAGAATCCAACCCAGCTCTCCAGTCATTTGCATATGTCTTAGTCGACAGTGACGAATGCTGCGCTGAAATTCTTCTACAGTCTATATTTATGTTTATTGAACACAGTCAGGAATGTGTTGGACAAGAAGAGCAGACCAGTCGACATCAAAGAAATTGGTCATTGTTTAAATGCTGTTTAGCTGTTAAAACAGTTTTTCCCTGTATTTTTTTTATAGATTTAAGGTAAGATATTGTTCTGTAATTCTGCAGAAGTGATATCTGCAGCTTGTTCTTTCTTTAACAGCCGTTTGATAACTGCTGTTTTCAAAGCCTGGGGAAAAAACACCTGATAGGAGAGACACGTTTACGATTTTAATTTATCAGACACGATGATGGGGAAAAGTTGTAAGCCATCAAGACGGCAAGAGGAGTTTAATTAATTTATCATTTCTTCTGAGTGTTTCTGTATTTAATGTTGATGTGAAAATTAGTCCTCCAATGTTTTTTTTTTTACCTTTTTTCTTCAGATATTGAAAAATTAGTTTCAACGAATTGAAGTTCAACTTCTGCATTCATAGAAAGGTTTGTCAAACATTGTTCAGGGTGCACCAATAGGTTATTTCTTGGGTTGAGAAAAAGAAAAAGTATAAGATCAATTGGGCTGTTTTCTTCTTGCTTGCTGGGTTTCATCTACTATGTAATTTAACCATACATACTTTGTAATTTTCAGTTTATTAGTCACATGATAGAATTTGACACAAATTCAGATACGTTTTGCTTATCATTTTGAAATTGTTATAGAATAATGACTGTGTTTAATTTCTGCTTACCATGAATACACTACATACTAGGCTTACGTCATCTCTTTCAGATATGCTTTCACATCTCAACCGTTAGGGGGCAATGTTGCCCTAGATCTGGCTGCCGGCTTCTTTTCTATCGCTTCAATGGCTCAGCAGGGTGACATCAGTTTTAAGTGCTGATGTGAGGTCAGAGTTGGGATTTCCAAAGCAATAGCCAGGTCAAGATCTGGAACAGTGAAGCCCTTCCTAAGTCAGAAGTCAGACAGGCATCATAAAATATCTCTGCGGATGTTCTTTCCCGCTGCTTCAGCATGAAGACAACTATCCCTACAGAGGCATCAGGTGTAGAGTACAAGCTGTTATCGACAACAGCCCCCATGGGAGTTGAGTTTTTCGTGTGGGTGTGTGTGGGGGATGTATTTGTGAGAGCTGTTTCTTGATGTTGTGCTCATTAGAAACTGTTACTCGCACAGAGAGGGAACCAAAAGATCAAGGCATCATTTGCCAAATAAATGTGCTCTCTCATACAAGAAACCAAAGGTGAAGTAATAGAGAATTTATTATTTGAAATTTATTTTGGCACATCAAACTTCTTGCTTCTTTCTCTCCTTTTTTTTTAATTCAGCACATTTATCTCTACTGTCTGTACATATTATTTCTCCATCTAAACCTGACTTCTCTAAAGCCCTCCTCTTCTTATTTCTGCCCAATGATACTTCATCTAATCAGGGCCACCTGGGGTTTGCATAACACAAACCCACACTCTCCTCCCTCCAGTCCCCAGTCGTGTCAGTGTCTCTGATCCACATTTGCCTCATCCTTGTCCTTCCTCTGATTTTCAGTGGGTCTTTTTCTTTAACATAGCATCATTGTTGGTGATTTTGCTGATGTGATGTTCAGCTGCTCTTTAGCCTGGGGCTGTGGAAGCTTTGTCCATTTGACTCCAGCAGTCTTGGTTTGGTTTGTATGTGATCATGGTCACTTGCTTGGCACTGCTCCACTTCTAATGGCAAATGGATAATTCATCTATTTGCTCTATTTTTAAGGACAATTGAAGAAATAAGTTAATTTGGGAAAACATGAGAAAAACAAAACGGTCTGTTTTTGCCTTCTGGACTCCATACATTGCTAACAAATTTCAGCCCGAAAATTAATTTCTTCACATAAGAGGATTTTTTTCCTTTTTTTTGGATTAATTAAGCTCTGCATCCTTTGAGGCTTTTGTCTATTTTCAGAACGTCTCCCAGCATTAATTAAAATAAACAAATGTGAGCCAAGTATACAAATTTGCCATGGATCTTACTCTATTGCATGAGTTTATTTTAGAAAAATAAATTGTTTTGCGAGCATCAGAGCAATTGACAATATATTGAGTAAGGCCATTGACATTGTTTTTAATATTTCTTTGCAGCCTGTTATTTGTAAAATTGGTTTAAATATACAACTTATTTTTATTCAAAATATTTCTTAATATTGTTTTCATAAAATTGATTCCTTCTGTCAGGTCATTTCACATGCCTATCAAAGTCTGGCACAGAAGAGACTGTACCAGAAACACAATGCCTCACAAGAGTGTTCATACCGCTTGGACTTTGAGAATAGACAAACACTAAGTAGTAAATTATTTTTAAGTAGAAGGAAAATAGGGTACGTGAAGTACTGGCAACCTGTTCAGTGTGAACCCCAACTCTTCTCCAATGTAGTGATGGATGGAAAATAGATAAATATCTAAACATCTTCAATAATATTTATATAAATACTAAAAAAAAAGAGATAATGTTACTTTTTCCTTCCTTCCTTAGGCACACAAAATCACTATAAAATACATTGATGTTTTTTATGACAAAAAATGACAAAATACAAGAAAAAAAAAAAAAAAAAATAAAATCAAGTGGTTCAGATGCTTTTACAAGACGTCGCCAACTTCATCCAGTGCCAATATCAGGTATGGTAAGTTGTAGTTTTTTTCATTGGATTTCAATTTTGAGAGCCTCTAAAACATGCACAACCATAAAATGTTAAAATGTTGTTTGTGCTTGTGCAGGTGCATAGTGACTGCTGCATAAGCACTTTACAGTTTTAAGAGATAGGAAGCACCTCTAATTTAAACCCTCATTCTGCTTAATATTCCAATCATCACATTCTCTGCTCTAAGCCTGAGAGCAGGAGGAGGCAGTGATGTTGCTGCTGGCTTCTGTTGGTGGTTCAGTTGTACTGAAATGAAAGTTAAAATATGAAGAAAAGGGTCCTCTCTCCACTTTTACTATTTTCTAGGGGGACAAAATGTTAACCATTGACAGCCAACACACAGGTTGGCTGTCAATGGTTTTTAAAATATGACAGTTTGTGAATATAGATTATATAATTAGATGTTACTAATAATCCTCTTCATCATAAGCTCTGATCCTTCAGAGATGTATGCAAATATGTGGTATTTGACACAAAGACATGATCAACAGCTGATAAACTCTTTCATCTTATTTATTTTCAATTAGATTGATTACTGCAAGTGTCTTTGCAGGTCAGTCTGAGAAAGCTGTAGCGGATCCAGAACAATGCTGCTTGTGTCTTCACCAAAACTAGGAGAATACGTCACGTCACCACCCAGTTCTAAAGTCCACAGGAAGCTTTAAATTATCTTAATGTATTTTAAAGCCAATCTATTAAAAAGTAGAAAGTAAAGTACATTAAAATAATAATAAAAAAAAAAACTTTGAAATATGTTAAGCTTACTATGAAAAACTAATTAAATTTGTTAAATTTAATTAGTTTTTGATATATAATTATTTTTCCACCCTCCTCACTATTCATGGTTGGCAAGATGAACTTGGGTTCTTGGCCAGCTTTGTTTCTGACTGTTCCAGTTTTTTTTTTTTTAACTGTTTAACTGTTCCTCTTACTGTAGATAAAACGTGATTATGATCATTTTCTTGTAACCATTTCCTGTCTTACGATGATGCAGAAAACATCTGGCTTTTTAGAATGGCACTTTTCCTTTTCTTTCCTACTTTGAAGATTAGTTAAGATCAACTCTTTTACTATGTCATATCTTAGTTACGCAGCAACATAATTAGTCACTGTTTCCAAACAAAATCTTAAGCACTCAAAAAAATACAAAATAAAAACACTAGAAAATAAGAAATGCCTCAGGTTTTGCTGTGAAAAGCTGCAATAACAACTTTTCTTCCCCAACAAACAGTCAGTTTTGATTATCATGTCAGTGTTCATGTAGTGACAAAATTTAAAGTAATAGTCTCATAATGATACCCTGTATTTAAAAACAATACTTTATAATTAACATATGTTTACACACTACACCAGGACCTTAAAACAGGATATCTTAACAAACAACACACATTCCTTAAAATTGGTGCCAGAAAATATTTAATTTGTTTGTTTTTGGGTTTTTTTGGGGTCACTATTTTTTATTTATTTTGAAGAAGGCCAATTAACTGCAATGTTTGAATAAATCTAAAATAAAATCATAACTATTTTCTAATTTCCAAATCTAAATTCAAAGTATAACTTTAACTGCTTTTGTTAGTCTATAATTGGAGAAAAATTGCCCAATTACTTTTTACCACAAAGTTATTTTCTTATAAACTTAATTAGCTGTTCACTTATTTCAGATTAATCCTTCCATCTGTCTATGACATAAATTATTAATGCATTTGACTGAATATTTCTGTTACAAAACAGAAAAAACCCCAAGTACTGAATCATTGTGCACTGGCTATAAAGATCCACAGACTTCACTGTGAGCACTTTTCATTGTGTCTAAAAAATAAATGGTCTCTATGGGAACTGCTAAAATCAATCCATTTTACAAAAGAAAATCTCTGTAATTACATCTCACAGAACACTGTCTTGGAGTTTATAGAAAATCTTAAGGCTAATGGTTTTAACTGAGGGAGAGAAATAATTGCAACATGTGGACAAGTGGAAGAGATGAGGTTTAATATACAAAACCTGACCAATCGTCCTGGAAGATGTTATGGTCACACGTCATGAAGAGATTTGTAATAATGTACTTTGTTTGTTATGATGGACTAGCATCTTGACATCACTGGAAACCAACTTTCATCTTTCAATTTTCTGTCAACTCCACTGATCTCCAAAAGTAATAATCAGTTGATTTTGTCAATACAGTCACAAACCTAAATACATTTCGCAAAGATTTTTTTTTCTTAGACAGGGCATTGTGAAAGTAGAAAGTAAATACAATTTCTACACTTACACAAAATTTCTGGTATAATTTGATCTGAGTATAAATGCAGCTGTTCTGCAAAGTCCTCAGTAATTTACCAGAGAACTTTAACTAGCAAAGTTAAACTTCTCATAGAGCATCATTCAATCAATCATCTGAAAGTGAATAGAGTATGGCACAACAGGAAACCTACCAAAACATAGTAATCTACCTCAACTGACAAGAAATTGAATAAGAATATTAATGAATTAATAACCTGCATTGAAATGCTTAGCCAACAAATGTCATTTGTTAAGAAAAAATAAAATTGTACATTACCCTGAATGCACCATTAATGAAGAAGTTGGGAACTGTTCACAGTTGACAATTAATGGAATTAATTTGGTCAAAGCATATTTATGTGTTAAAATGGCATTTTCAAATATAGGGTTAGGGTTAGGGTCTAATTTCAGAAGAGAAGTTTTGCAAAGGCTTTTAAATGTTTTTGCTTGTTCTATGCAAAAAAAAAATCTACATAACATTCAATAACCTGCATGTAGAGCTAACTAACACACATGCAGTATGATGGTCTGCTTACAAAACAGAGAAGAACAGTTGTAACCTGAAAAGCTAAATAAATGTGATGCTGCATCACAAGGAACAATAAACCCACAACCATGCCCATCTCAGAAGGACCTGTGATATTCAGTTTAATGAAACAGTTTTTGAACTTTGTGCATGGGTGGTTGTGTGTCTTAATGAGCTCCACAGAGTTATGTGTTCTTTTGATATGTTATTCTCTTTTTTATTTCTTGTTGGAAACTAGAACAACTGGCAGCATGTACCCTGTCTTCTTTAATTCTCAGTCTGTTTACATACAAACATAAACATACATTGCCACTTTATTTGTTAACTAATTAAAATGCATTTGTGTTTGAATTCTGAAACTAATTGACTAATCTTCCATTTTTACTATCCCACACAATTTCCAAATGAGCAATAGAAAAGGCAGGCTGCAGCTTGATCTCAGTGAAGAAGTAAATCTGATACTGTCATATTGTATGAATATTTAATGTGCAAAAAAAAAATAATAATAAGTTAGACAGTCTGAAATACATAAAAGACTGGCTAAATGGGCTTGAATACCAGATATTAACGCTAAGTGAGAAAAACAAGAGAAAGGAAATTAATATCTGATATCTACTTTTTAATTTATACAGATAAATGCTTCATTAAATTTTAACTGCACTTTGTGAAAAATGTTTTTGAAGAATCTTGAGCTTCTGGGACATTTGTATTTGTCCATTGTATAGCGTCATTACTTATTAACAATTGTAAGACAGGAAAAGAACTTAATATGCTTTTAACGGTGTTCATGTCTCAGAAGACATTTCTGTTTTTCCTACATGAATTACACCACTGAACACTTCAGTAATGCTATCTTAATGGACTGGCATCCATTAAACCATACGGAACAACATTTTTGAAACATAAATCCCAACATACTTTAAACCTGTGCGTCACTTTTGAGCATCCCTGTTTTCTATACTGTGTGTGTAATGGGTGAAGTAAAATGCACAGTATAAATCAGGACAGAATAAACCATTTTTTTGTAACACCAGTGCTTTTGTTTGTTTGTTTTTTCCATTTGGTCTGATCTGATCATCTGGAGCAACAATCTCCTGTTCTTGTTCAGGATTTTCGGCTATTTTGCAGGATCTTTTGTTTGATCACTTACAGCAAGGTCTTTACATCCTGAAGCAGCTTAAGTCACCAAGTTACTACCGCTATGTTTAACTATTGGCACAATGTTCTTTTTCTGAAATGTTGTGAACTTCCAACCTTTTATGTCTCATAAGGTCATAGAATATTTTCTTAAAAGCCTTGGAGATCTTATTTATTAACAATTGTAAGACATTCAATGTTTTACAATGTTTTTTTGGCAAATATTTTCATCCACAGGCCCAAATTGTCATCTATAGATGACCAGAGGCAGAAGCTCAGTAGACCACAAAAACTTTTAAAAACAGAACTTAAAACTTTGTGGTGTCTCAAAGTTGTGATGTAGTCACACAATATCTGTGTTCAAAGACAATGTTACTGCCAGCTTAACTGGAGATCAAACTACATATGATAAACTATGAGATCAGCAGAAAAGATATTGAGGAAAGTTGTTAACTTGCAGCCATTCTCCTTTGCATACCATTGAGATGCATAATGAGTGTGAGTGATTTGGGACAAAATCAAACTGGACTGTAATAAAATAAATTTGATTTAATTTCACCAGATGCACCTAGATTTACATTGAACCTGTTTTGACTGCTGGTTTTTAATAAAACATCATGACATTGTATAATTAAACCAAACTAAGTTGATTTAATTGACTGTAATTAATTACTTTTGCATCATTTGGATGCAAAAGTGCAATGCATGAGTGAGATAAGGATGAATGTATGAGGGAGAGGGAAGATAAAACATAAGGTTATGACGGGTAAATCATTAAACATGTGAAGTCTTAACACTTGGTTAAACATGGTTGTCCCAGAATCTAAGTTAAATTTTGTCTTAAAAATTTTAGAATTGCAACAAGTTTTGTATGAAGTATATAAAAGTCAAGATCAATTGACAAACATCAGTCAATGTTTCCTAAAGCAGGTTAAAAAATATGTTTGTGCACGTGTGTCATATGTGAGATATGTTTACCCAGATCATAATTTTATCAAAATAACTCAATGTAAAACAGAAGCTCATGATGGATAGGTCATGTTCTTATTATAGCCTAAAATGTGGAAAAATATATCCAGATTTGCTTCTGTGCATGACCGATCAAATTTCAAGACATGCAGAGAGTATATTGACAGCTGTCATCTCATTCAAAACGATGTAGCTGTAACCTCAGTGATTATTGAGAAGTGTATCAGTTGTATAAGGGAGATGGTTTTCATTTTGTAACCAAGTGACGGAGGATGATGTTACTCTGACACAGAGTTGTGATGGATGTGCCATTTAAGTGACAAGTGTCAGATGTTGCCTGGAATGCATCATATATTTAGGTTTTTGTAATTCAAATAACACTCCCACGTATTGTAGTCATGTTATATATATATCATGTAGTGAGATGTTTCAGTGTAGAATAAATTTTTTAACCAATATATTCCCTTTTGTGGTTCCATATGTACTTTTCTGAATAAAGATGTAGATATCAAGTCAATGCAGCAAAGATTATTTTTTACTCTAATGGAATCATCACATCAGCAACTGCAGATACTGAATCAGTCAGATGCTCTTCTTCTTTAACTATTAGTATTCAACTGCTGTTTATAGTTATGATAAAAAAAACTACATCAAAGTCTTGAATGGTAGGAATGAGGGAGGGCTGAACAAGCTCAGGGAAGGATGCAGGGGATGAATTCCAAAGACTTTAATTCATTCACACTCTCCTTTCCCTCACTGCACCATTGCAACTGGCTTCACAGAACCCACCTACACATTTTTCTGCACTGCAGCCTTTTGACACGTCGTAATCACATGCACACAAACACACACACGCATGTGAGTTGAACAGCAGATGCGAACAGCACCCACATCAACACTAGAACCTCGAGAAACATGTGCAAACATAGATACTAAAACATGTAACACATGCCAGCTTTTAAAAATTGTTTCATATAATATCAGTTATATTTACAGCATAAGTACAGGTTCGAAGATTAGGTCCATCTGTGTGGAGAAACATGGGAGACACACAGCCAGTGAAACTGACGTGACAGACTGACAGACTGAAAATGGCCTGCAGGAATTTTCACAGCCCAAAGGATGATGATAGGCGACAGCAAAGCGGGGGCTTGTCTTTGAGAGATTCATGCACAGGGCGGAAGAAAATTAAATCTGAACAAGAGAACGTCATGATGAGACTATAAACACAACATTTTTTAAAATATATATTATAGTGGGAGTTTATTTAGAAGTTTGCGCTGTGATGGATCGGCTGATAAATTGTGAAATGTTAGAAATTACTTTTTAAGAAAAATGTACTGCACAGCCTCAGCCTGAATTTTGTGTTTTTCTAGTTTATGCTTTTTTTTTTAAAGAAAAATATATTTTTTAATTTTATTTGTGTACATTTATCCAATAGGAACAAAATAATACAGTTAAATTATTATGTTATATCATTATTCCTTCATCAAACACATTCTCAGAGAGTCTTTGATTCATTCAATATTCATTTAAGGAGTCCTTGAATTTCCCCACTTTAACAATCTCTAACACTTGCTCATGCAATGCACCCCTATCTATACAAATCTCCACAATAGAGCTTTAATGTTGGAATTTCAAACATTTTCTGTGCATGGTTAAACTACTGCAATACCAGATTTATAAGTATTGTTTTTTTTATTTATTCAGCGGGCGTTGTATATCACACTACTGTAGAAACACCAGCACAGTCAAAATGCAGCAGAAATAATAGAAATCCCATAATGAAACCCCTGATCTTTGATCAGCCCTGAACCGCCTGAATGGACGACCTGCAAAGCTAAAAGATTTATCTCTGGAAAAAAACTGAAGTAAAACTTTGTCTTTATGTAATAGAGCATTTTAAATGTACTAACCAGGCCAAAGGGACTTTTCTGGTTCATAGGTGATGACATAGACAAAGGCAGTGTGAGATTTCTAATATTTACAATTGTTATTTGTTACTTCATGTATTGTTTTACTGTTCTTTCTTTTATAATGCAGTGATGAGCCTCTCACCAGATGAGTTTATAGAAACTTTGGGTTACAAAATCAAGACAGTCTGAATATTTCATCTTAGTTATCCCACCGAGCTGAAAGAGGGAATTTAAATGAATACTTCCTGTTCTTTTTTCTCCACTGCCTAAATCACAAGTGGTAGGTTGATATCAAAACTGGTTTTCATTGTTTTGTTTGTCATACATTATAGCTTTTGTCAGTCACTCAGAAAGCCGTCTGGAATGGACTTGATGTATTTAAAAGCTGCTGACTGAACAAAGGTTGACAGACTGATGATACTCTTGCTCATTGACCGTTCTAAAACATCTACCGAACAAAAGCCCAAGAGCTTAAATGAGGCATAAAACTGTCAGAGTTGCTTCTTATCTACTGTCAAATGTCACATCAACCAGCCATAAACTTGGTGGATGATGCAAATTCTTTCAGAAAGCTTCATTTATTTAAGATCTACTATATTCATGAATGTATTTTGTTGGTAGAAACTAAAAGGCTAAAAAGATGTCCATAATAAAATCAGAATAGTTCAGGAAATTCAATCACATATTTCTTTTTACTATAAGCTCTGAATCTCAATCTCCATCCCAGCATTCAGATTAGGATCCTCCAGGTTTAGAAAAATAAAATCTAATCGGCTCAGTGATCTGCGGCAAATTTTCATCAGAGGTGGTGCTGTACATCTATGAACGGAAACACCCAACACAGAGGCCTTGGAGGTGTGTGTGGGGTGTGAATGGGGGGTATCTGGGTTGAAATGGCTGCTGTACAGAAATCCTATTGCAAAATGAAATGGCAACAAGCCCTTCTGGCAAACTGAAAGAACGACCTAAACATTCACTTTGAAGTTTTCACAAGCAAGAAGCCATCATGACACCTTCAAAGGAGGTGGGTTCCCCCCCTTAAGGTTTTCCAGTGGATGTTAAAGACTCTGTATTGGCACAACTCAGTGTGGGTCCTGTAAGTCCGTAGGGAGAAATACAGAATGATGACCATAGACTTGAAGCAGAAGGATAGCTTAGCTTCTGATGGATTTATTGCCAAGGACCATTCATCTTATAAACCAATGTCTGCTGGAGTGTATGAGGGGGTTTTTATAAGAAGTCTTTATTCACTGCTTCAAAAAAATACATGTTCATCAGTGCTGCTTTAATAAGCTGGTTTTAAGTTAGGTTGACATTTCTCTGAGCCACCAGAATAGGGGCTGCAGCCGAGGGAGTTTCCTTCACTTCGTTAGCTAAGGTTGTATGCATAAAAGGTTATATAGGTACACAGGTCCAATGAAATCAAGCTACTTGTCAAACAGATGCCTTTTGAAGTTCTATTTTGATCTGACATGCACACGACTGCGATGGAATTAGGTGAACTTTGATGATGTGAGACATTACAATGCATATCAATCGCTCATTTTAACTAAAAAATCCTTCATTTTACAGTTCATGGAGGCTTTCTTCTTTCTCATTTTTAACCCCCTTATTTATAACATGATTATTATGCTGATGAACTAATCTGGTTTGCAAAAGTCATTATCAGAATCCTTCAGAAATAACCGTATGATGGACTGATTATTTTTCCAATCAATCAATCAATCAATCAATCAATCAATCAATCAATCAATCAA
>VMRN01000031.1:3131682-3153645 GCA_010277015.1 Poeciliopsis turrubarensis
CAATCAATCAA
Source organism: Poeciliopsis turrubarensis (assembly GCA_010277015.1). NCBI lineage: Eukaryota > Metazoa > Chordata > Actinopteri > Cyprinodontiformes > Poeciliidae > Poeciliopsis > Poeciliopsis turrubarensis. The sequence goes on from VMRN01000031.1 coordinate 3,131,694, forward strand.
TCAATCAATCAATCAATCAATCAATCAATCAATCAATCAATCAATCAATCAATCAATCAATCAATCAATCAATCAATCAATTGGTTTACTTACTCAGTTTGACTAATTTCATCATTAATTCACATCATTAGTTTACTAATACATTCTCTTACAGTGCAAAGAAGAAAAATGTAGTAGAAACCTGCCCCTTTCTCAGTAATTACAAAATACATTTTTCTTGACCGCATACATTAACTTAACAATAAAAGTTGCAAACGATGTATATTCTCCTCATTCTTAACTCAAAGCTGTACAGGACTTAATCATTTTCTCATAAAGTATTTTTAATTGGTTTAAAGTAGAGCATTTCTTCATTCATCCAAACTGTTCCATAATTTTATACACAGCTTTACTTTTGAAATCATACTTCCTTCTGACATTTCTGTCACTTGAGCTTAAGACTCAAACTTTTGCAAATTAACTGGCAATAATTTCTTTCTAACTTTAAACATAACTAAGGATTTTTAATTTAACCAAATCATTTGGCTTCAAGATATTTGATTGCAAAAACAATTTGCTTGTTCTCTAACATCTGTATAAACTTCTCAAAGCTTTCTTTTCACTAACCACCATTTTGATGCATAATTTTATTATGTAAAGCATTAAAATGCCTTCATGTTGGAATGCGCTATCCAAATAAAATTTTAATTTTGTATAACAAAGAAAGGTTTTATGTTGGCTTTACATGCATTGTCCCATACCTTTATACAATAAGTCCAATACGGAACAACAAATGAACTACATGATGTACGGAGAATTCCTAATTCTAAAATATTTTTTACTTTATGTAGAAGTCTAGTACTTCTGCATAATAAGTTAGAAAACTTGGTGTGATGGTTGCTCAGTTGTTGCAGTGCACACATCATATGCACTCTGACCTCTGAGTGGTTGTCCTGGGTTCAAATTCCCATTTGGTGTTTGGCAAATCATGCACTGATTATTAAATGGAGGAACAAAGTAGGGAGAAAATATGACTAACTGAAATGAACCACCTGATTCCAGTTCGTCATGAGTTGGGGAAAAAAACAAGGTGGAAAAAAACAAGGTAAGGATTTATAAATATACATTTTTGAATTTAAAGCAGCAACAATAGTTAAAGAAATATTTGAGAATCAGAATCAGGATGGTAGCAAAAAAGTAGGGTTTGCTCCACTTTTAAAAATGATAAAACAGTTACTTCACTTGTTACTGTACTGAGCACAACCTGGACAAAGACAAAAACAACACAAAGACTGGGAAAGAAAAATGCTTCAATATTAAGAACATAGATTCTCCAGCCATTGCACCATGTACCTGCATTATGAGAAAAATACAACTGGCTAAATTAAACATAAGATGTAAAATGAAAGGCTTGACTGTGAGCACCACTGAACCTTCCAACATTACAAAAAGAAAATACACAACCAACGAAATTTTGACTTGACAGGACAGAGCTGGAGCTGATTTTCATGCAGACACAGTAGAGGGAACCAAAAACAAGGGTTATGGAGTAATCCTTCCCACCTCAAAGATCAAAGATCTGCAGCCTCCAGTTTCAAAGCTATGCACAGAAATCACTCAGTCACAGCAACATTTTCCACAGAGCCACAAACTTTTGTCAAAGAAAAAAGATTTATATCTTTTATCCCTGGAAGAGATATACTTTAAATTCACTGTTCATCTGAAAATAAATGTGAGTGGATCAGCCTCACACCCTGATCTCTGTGCGTAAACATTTGGCCATGAATGTACAAAAAGCTTCAAATTAATCATGATGCACTGAATGAGCCCCCAGATCAATGTCTTTGTGTTGAATCTTAACAGTAATAGGCAGGGAGAATAGAAAAATACTTCTGACACAGAAAGAGTTTAATAGTCCAGGAAATCTTTGGATCCATCGACCACAAATTTTTCCAAAAGCTTTTGCCACATTTTTTAAATATATTTTGCAAGGTGGAATACATAAAAATCAGGTTTGCATGGTTGCAAAATTAGAAATAAATGACGCATTTTATCAGTCATGTCCTGTCATATCTATGCAGTGTATATGTGTTTCATTTGATGTGATTTCTAATTCATTAGGTGTGTCTTAATTTTTAGAAGTAAGGACATAATAAATCATGTATTTTTTCCCCAAAACTTAATTATTATTTAGCCATCTAGGGATGGAAGTTTACATGACAGTTTATTAGTGCCACCAAGTGTTTGAATAATTGTTAGCTTAATTGAACGGTAGGTCACACTCTATTCCTGGTATGCAAAAGAGAATGAACCTTCATGAGTGCAGACAGACTGTCTGCATAGCATGAGAGGAGATTAGATGTAGTAATTATCAGATCATTACTGGAACATTGGGTTAAAATCTGTGTTTCTTCTGTCTCAGAATATACACAGAATATGTGTGTCAATTATGCAACATGCAATCTTTTGGCATGTACAAATATTTGTGGTACCATAGTTTATTTGGTGTGAATATTTTACATATTACACTGTCAGATGAACAGGAATTGTAATTTACTCAAGGTGTTGCGTCTTTAATTATCTTTTAAATGTCAGACATGCAATAGTGTGAGGAGGTAAAAGTATTTAAATTTCTTAGAAACTTCATAGCAAGGTCAACATACCGGAAACTGTTTGCTTTTTGACAGCAGAAGAAAATGGATGGACAAAATGACAACAGCTCATAATTTGGCTTTGTGCAATATTTACTATAATATGAAGACTGATATGCTACTCTTTTTCCACATACTTACAACAATTGTCCTGAATTGCTTTGATTTGATGAACACCACCAATGAGTGAACACTGTAGCCTTAAATACAGTATTAGACCACTGGAGCCAAGCTTTCTAGCTGCGTGAGACGTCCAATCAAACCATAGTCTGCAGAGTGTGAACAAGAATGGGAGACTATAAATAAACCAGAATCAAACTGCCTGTCTGTTTTGAAACACTGAGCCTTGGCTGGGATCGAGCGAGCGTGTCCAATCCAGACCTCCAAAAACCTTTTGGAGGGTAATATGCAAGTTGAACATGAAAACAACGAGGATCAACAAGTCACAAAGGAATGCTGACCAGTGGGGGTGTCAGTCATTGTACAAATATAACACATATAAACAAGACATTTGCTTACATAGCAATGTGATTTCATATTCAGAACTGGATCTATAATAACTTGGTTTACATATGTGGCATTCATGCATGCTCACAGTGGTGGTAGCTACTAGAATTTAGAGAGCAGCATAAATTTAAAATGGAGGGTAGAGGCTGAAAAGAGACAAAGCTGGATGATATTTAAGGGTGACAAAAAATCCCTTCGCTTGAGAGACAGATCGACAGTAAGTAACTGTTGCCACAGTGAAAAAGAGGAAGTGAGTTGCACACTGACACCAGGTATTCAATTACAGACTATTGTTCTGACTCCCACTCCTGGGAATACCAGCAAACATCAGCCTGTCAACAGCAGGGTGGTAAAAATGTGTGTGTGTGTGCATGTGTGTGCTTGCAGTTTACAAATGGAAGTGGGAATAAAGGTGTGTGTCGATGGGAGACTAAAATCTCTCACGTTAACTTAGTCAGTATCCGAGGTGAGCCTGGCCTGAGGCAAGCCCTGTAGAAATGGGGGAATAAATGACAGGCTCCATCTCTCAGCGAACACCTACATCAGTTAAGCTTTCATTAGCTCAACCGAGAGCTGTGAAAAGACAGTGAATGAAGTCAAAGACTAAAAAGTGACAGGACAGGGCACAAGAATAGATGCAAGCTTAAAAATAGGATGTCAAAGACAGACAGAGACAAAGACGACTGACAAAAAGGATAAAAAAAAATTGAGACATGAGGGTGGTAGGGATAATCAAGTTGAAATTATGATGATACACCAAAATCCTACTTCAAACTCTTCACTCTGGTGAGATGTCTCAGTCCTTATGATATCCTTTTTTTTGTTCACTTGAGTAGTTCCCTTCATTCATAATACTGTAATAATAGTAACAATGAAATGTTAGGGAGAAGAAGTGCCCCACTTTTGGAAAGCTGAGATCAATTGCCCAAGCTACACTCTGGGTTTAGAGCAGATTGTCTTGTACAACAATGAAATCACTTAAACAAAACCTGTCTGACAACATGAAGTAATCTGAAAGATCTCAGAAAGCATCATCATGTCCTGATATATATAAAAAAAAATAAACAAAAGTTAAGTAAGCAGAGTCACTGATACCAGACTTGTAATAATTTGATCATAATATTTAAGGCTTTGGGATATTATAAGTCACTACAAGTCCCTATCCACAAAAAAAAAAAAAAAAAAAAAAAATCTGGTTGCTGGTTAATTCTACATCTAACCATCAAGCACATGAAGATTGATAACTGTGGTGAACGGGTGAGATTTGGATACACCCTGGCTCACCAATACCTAACGGCGTTAAGGAGGAACCAATTGTCCGCTGACTTGCAAGTGCTTTGGGGGTTTTAGCCTTCAGTAAAAACGTCCAACGACATTATTTATTGAATCAGCAAATAGTAAGATCAGTGCTTCCAATCTTCCAGCGAAGACCTGTGTTGTTCTGTTTGTTAAAGGTTAAGTAGACAAACACAACTGTCAACAAACAATTCAAGATCAGATGCTTTATATTTTGGAATATGCTTAACAACATAGCATCCTTCTTGTTAATTATATATTAAATCTTGATTCGTTTCCCTCCATGAGGTCACATTGCTTTGTTTCACAAACATCCCAACTCTTACTTAACACACATTATCACTGAAGTGAATTTTCTTCCCTTATATTGCTTAACAATTCAGATAAGGAAAAAAAAACAAACATTTGCTTTTGCGAGATGGCAGGATGATGGTACAATTTACTTCAGGATCCAAGGTTGGGAAAATTAAAAATTTAGCTGCTGAAATCTCTTTGCAGAAAATGGAATAATCCATCAGCTTTGCTCTCTCTCTTGATAGTCCTCTCTCTCTCTCTAGCTTTCTCTCTCTATATCTCCTGCTCTCTCTTTCTCTCTCTCCCATCTCTCGCCCTAGAAATAGACTTAACAAAGCAAGCATAGATAAGAGGTTGCATTGTGTAGCATGTAACACATCAAACAATTATTAAAGCATTAAATTCAGAGATGTTGTCATTATGTTTGTTTTTTTTCTTAATGTACAGTTAGCGAAGTCTGGTTTGTCACTTCGTATTCATTTTTTAACTAAATGGTCAAATATTCAACATTTTCGTCAAAATTAATATTCAAAGTTTTTGAGTTTTATTATTTTAGTAAATATCTTGCTTCTTTCAGTGATTTGAAATGTTATTTTTTAGTTAACACAGTTTTGTGCCATTCTGGTTTCAGCTACTTATGCTGTTCTGTCTCTGCTCACATGCCACAGGTTTGGTTCTCACAACCTGCAACTAGTCAGCTGTCATTCTTCCTCTGTATGTTATATTTCATGTTCTGCCTTTGTTCACTGTGAGATTGGTGTGCCTCTTCTGGCTGTCATCCTGTCACATTTATTTTTACCTTCAACTTTTTTTTTTCTTTGATTTTTTTCTCCTGCAGCAGCATCTTTGTTCTTCCTCTTAAAAAAGCCCAACATATCTCATCCACCTGCTTTTGAAACATGCATTTTGGTCTTTCACCCAGATATTCAGTGTCACACATTTGATTAAAGTAAAAATAAATTGTCAACAATTTATTCAATAGAAGGGAGAGATGATTAATAATTAACTATATTTATAAAGGTAAATATATTGGGCTGCCATATCAAGGGGATAATTAATTTGGTGATTTGGTTGCTTCTGAAGTGCCAGATATTACATAACTTTACTTCAATGTCTGCAGAGTTGGCCTAAGAAACAGAAATGAAAGCATTTCTTTTGAATAAGATTTTTCTGTGTCTTTCTTAGAGAAGAGAAGAAAATTACAGCAAAATTTATTTAAAAACAAATTATCATTTCTCATTTTTGTGAAGTTGCTGTAACATCACTGCCACACATACTGGTGTTTCTGAAAAGCTTATTATCTCTGTCCAATGTGAAGAAATCAGGTTAGGGTAATTGCAATATTCAACAGACATTTTGTGGATGTTAGAGCAATGAGATGATCTCAACCTGAACAGTTAAGCTATGGAAGCAGCAGTATAAATGCAGGAAGCTCATTTAGAGCAGAACATAGTTTTTACATGCAGATTGTGCATCAATTCTCCTACTACATCCTACAAGAAGTAACTAAATAGACCAGCAGTGATGCTATAGTACTTAAAGTACGCTACTCTACATCATTAAGTGTGTGTACCCCTGTTATCTTCAGAAAAGTCATCCACACAAGCACTGCTTTTCCACAAGGATGTTTACGAGACAAGCAGAAGACGTTTCCATTTGATGAGGAATATACTACTCCCATGGCACTTGCTCTCCTTTAGTTTGGCCCCTATTTCAATAATTGTTTTCACTTTGACACTCGGCATATTTCCCTTTTGGGCAGGTTCACAACAGTCTCATATCAATTGTAATCCTGATTTCATATCAGATGCTCCCCACACTGACCAGATTCCTTGTTTTTCTTTGTAAGTCTGTGCTGCTCTTCCTCTTTGCTCGTCTGAATGGAATCTCACAATGAACTGGAGCAACCATTTGCACTAGCATTAGCAGCATTTACAGCAACAAACATTGTAACTGTATTTTATCTGTTTCTGACTGCCTGCAGCGTTAACACTGGTAATTGTTGAAACAAAAAATGATTCACACTGGTCAAAAACAAAACAAAACAAAACAAAAATATGAGAAAAAATCTCTGTTGATAAAATAGTTGGGAATGTGAACTGAATTTCATTTACCGTGAGTTTAAACTCTCAGGAAGCTGATCTGGTGGAGGTCGTCTGCAGCACAGAGTCCCCCTGCATCAAGCAATGTACGGTGGTGGTCTCTGCTTGGCCAAACTATATGACTTGATTTAGTGATTCTAGAAAGGGCTTGAAAAATTGGAGAAAAGAAAATCTGAGAAAATGAAAATAAAGGAAAGACAATTTAAGATAAAACATCAGAATCAGCCTGGAACTCAGTTTCCCCGTTTATTGTCCAAAATATTTCTTGAAACTAAAGTTAAGGATATTGTCATGTAATACAAGTCTCACTTAACCCAACATTTAGCTTAACAGCAGATTGAACGTTTTAGTATTTTTTGCTCTTATATGGCTTTTTCTTCCTAACCTATATTTCATGTGATCTATTGAATCAGTCCATGCAAACCAGCCTTTGCTGATCTTGCTGCCAAGATTTGACCATCTTGTGCAGGAAGTCTAACAATACCAATTACTACACTTTGCATACAGTGCCAATAGTTTTGTCTGTGCTTTTGAAATTATTTCACTCACTGAGTTCCACATTTTCCTGCTTTTTTTGTGTGAAAATTTTGTGGGTAAACAAACCCGAGGTGCTACAGTCTAACCATACTGATATTTAAAGTGTAACATGTTTCAAATTTGCCTGAAGCGCAAACATTCTCAGGAACATCAGCATTAAAATAAATCCACATGTTCAAGCAGGCATCTCTGGTTCAGCAGATGTTAAAAATGGCAACACAGCTGTGTTACATCCTTCCCCTTCAACATGCTGGAGTTTTCTATTGTTTTACACAGATTTTGCAAGTCCTACATTTTTTAATTATCTGTGTTTATTTTACACTGGGCTTAACTTTCTGCATTAGACCTTCGTTACATGTTTACCCAAAAAGAACATAAAAAAATTTCATGATTCCTTCATCTTATTTCAGCCTGCTACTGTTGAGCTTGTTAAATCCTCATCCTCATGTCTCTCCCACTACACATTTTGCCCCTCTTGTTTTGTTTTTGTACATTTGTGTTTTCGTGTGTTAGGGGCTTCAGCGTCTTGTTCTCAGCTTATCGCACTGGATTCAGGAAGCGATGGAGAGGCTAAAGATGCAAAATGTGCAGGCAGACAACATAGCAGGCTGAGAGATGGTAAGCTGCTTTTTGTTTTACTGGAAAGAAAAGAAAAATTGAGGGTACAACAAGGAAAAGAACTAGCGGGTTACAAAATTGCAAAATGCATATAGCTTGCCTCATATCTCCATGCTCTTGCCTCATAGTTACTGCTTCTGCTTCTTTTTTATGGCAGGCAAATTGGTACTGCATTTGGTTTGCTGAAATACTTTTTCTTTCGTTTCAGCACTGGTATGATGATAAACCCAGAAAATCCAAGCATTTTGCTTCCTACCTCTTTAAACAAATACCTCTGAACTAATCTATTGCCTGCATTGTAGATGATATTGAGAGTTTTTTTCTAATCAAAACCTGGAGCAATAGGATTCAATAGGCTCTAACTTTGAGGCTGCTCTTTATCTAGTTATTTTTCTAACTTATTCTGGCTGTGCTTGGGTGTGCGATACAAGTACCACAATGTCCCTTTAAACATCTTCAGTGGATTTATTTGTGGCCCATTACAGCCAAAGGCATGCGATCTGTAACATAGCTGAAATTGCATTTTCTTCTCAATTGCCCTCAGTCAGTCGTGGCTGTAAATGTAGAAATTCATTATTGCATGACTTTCATTGATGATGTTTTTGCAAAGAAAAAAATCAAGCAGGACAAAGAAATAAAATAACACTATATGTAGGCCTTGAGTAGAGCACACAATAAGTCCTCCTTATATGAATCTAAAACTTTTGACAGACTGAAGTCCTGTGAATAACTCTAGGCACTGAACTCCATTATTAGCCCAATTACTGTGCTAGATGGGAACAGGGCAAACAGACTCAGCACGACAGCAAGACTGAACAGCAGAAGTGACACCTCAGGGAATTCATTTACAAAAAAAATATTGCCAAAATCATGAAGTAGATTTTTTTCTTCTGCCTTGGCAGCAGAGAGGGAAGTCTGTGAAAGATGTGAAGGAATCCTTATTTGTGTTAAATGATTCTTATTTTTTAAATATTTTTATTCAGGTAAGAGTTTCTTTGACATGAAACTCTGAACATAACACCAATTTGCATTAAAAATCTATATTTTAGCTTTTATACTAAAGTGAAAGATGATGCCTCTTTTATGTCGGCAGGGATTTCATTCTGTGCTTTGGGGGATGAATAGAGCACACAATAATAACCAAAATTGAAGCTTATTTTTGAATTTTGACCTTCATAGAAATATTTTGTTGCGTTAATTTAGCTTTTCATGAATTATATGCTCTCCAACTATTCACCTATTTTTAGGTGGATTTCTCTTTTATATTAAAATTAAAAATCAGGCTTGATTTTAATCTTATTTGTGTATGAAGTTTATGTCCCTGTTCTTCTCTCTGAATATCTCTGTCACTCAGTGGAAAACCTGCATTTAACCACCGAGTGTCAGTTTAAATAAATAACAGAGAAGTGTTATGGAAGTGACAATCTAAAGTTACAGATGTGACCCCCACATAAAAAGTTTCCAACGGCTCTGTTCAAAATAAAAACTAGACTACAGAGTAGAAATGACAAAATGCTCTCATTACATTTTTCTTAAAGAAAGTGAAAGAGATGCCAATATATGTGGCAATAATGGTTTGGTAAGAACAACTGAATGCATGTACTGAAATTAAAGGTTGTAATTATACTACTTCAGTAAAAGACAGTTTCATTTGAGGCTTTTTGTATCGGGGGGTCGAATGAAGGTGGAGGGTGTGGGTGCAACTCCTATTTTTAAATACATTGATACACAGAAAGATATTTCGATTTCAATGGACAGGTAATATTTAGACCACCAACATCACTGACAATAACAAGCACTAGTCTAATCTGCTAATCTTTTTAATCAGGGGATTAATTGTTTTTTATCTTTTCTTTTGTTTTGTTTTAGAATGTTGTCAGAGTTTATTTAATTTTACTGTTGAAGGATTGAGTGGATTCTTTTAGAATCACAATCTTTTGTCGTTTGCATATATAACAGTAAGATTGATTTTGATCATTTTATAAGACGCATAAATGCAGACTAATCGGTTCTGGTGTTTAGAATTTATTTATTTCACAGTGCTTGACACCCTTTGGTTTGTAGCTTGTTTCGTGCCACTGCTATGTTTGTATTGGATAAAGGATCGTCTATGTGGAACAGAATAAACTCCCTCCACTCGAGTGACATCTGCCACCCTTTCTTTGCGATGCAGCCAGACTCTCTTGAAATGAAATGCTCCTTGAAGGCTTAGAAAACCATCAGATGGGAACAGACGCAGCCAAATGGCTGTAACATAAACTAAGGCAATTCAACCAAATTTTTAAACAAAATAAATAGAGCACTGTTGCTCTAGGATTTTATTTCTCTTCACCTTCCCACCTGCACATGCATGTGCTGCTAAATAAGTGCTAACTCTTAAATTCTTCTCCAAGCTCAGCTACTTGAGCTCTGATTTGAATAAGTTTTGATTTCTTTTTCTATTTGCTGCCTGATCCAATTTTCTCTTTCTATGAAGCTCTTGCACATTGTGACATACCTCACAGCCTACCTCATTGCTCAGGTTCCCCGTCTATTACATTCAAAGCCATTCCCAGCTTGAGAAATTTTAATTCCAAGATTTATCCAGAGTTGTGCATTTGTATGTGCCATCCTTTATTATGGTAACAGGAAAGATTTATATATTCCCTCTTTGCCTGATTCATTACATCAAGTGCATGGGGAATAAAATATAAAAAAATACTTTCTCTCTTGAAAACTCAAATTTAGGAGCAGTGGAGTTTTATTCATAGTTGTTTTGAGATTTTAAAGCTGGAGATGTTGGAAAAATACTCTTGACATGTGACTTCAGTCTGTTCAGTCTCAAGAGTCCTTGTTATTGTGCAATAAAAAAAGCTGTGCAATAAATTAAGTCCCTACTGCCATCATATTAACAATATCTGCAGTATTTGCAGTAGCATATACTGCTTGGCCTGGATGCAATATATTGCCATGCTATAAAACCGTGTCTCCCTTCATTGTTTTTTGCCACTTAGATGGGCCTTTACTGTCCTTTTTACCAACTGCTGTATAGATATTGTCAAAAAGATCAGAAAGCTTATGGAGAATCTTGGGGACATTGCTATGATGAAAAAGGAAAATGAAACTGGGTAAATAGGGGTAATTATAAGCAATATCATCAATATCATATTCAACATTAATAGGTGAAGTGCAGTCCTAACAGAAAATGTTCACTGCTGGTGATTTAAGTATTTTCTCTCACCATTGAAAAACAGCTCTAGAATATCAGCTATGCTGTTAGCTCAGCTTGGGCTGCTATATGAGTTTCACAAAAACCTTGAGACACCAAAACTAAAATGTAAAACATGATCTAAGTGCTTTAATAAAATAGAAAATATGCATAATAATATGACATTTTAATTATTTCAGTAACAAAAATATTTGTAATCTTGGTTCTGTGTTATTTAATTTTCAAACAAACTTTAATAAAACATGTTTTTCTCTCTCACATATTTTCTGATTTTAGATATGCAAATTAACATGATGATTGTAAAGTACAAGACCAAAAACACTATGACAGGTTTAAATACTTAAACCTGCTCAGGTCCAGGATTGTATCTGTAAAATAATCAAACTGGGCTGTTTTTAACTGTGGTCACTTTAGAAACCGTATTAAAACAGATTTTGCATCAAGTTACAGTTCATGTCAAGAATCTCATGGCCTAACTGCCTGTGTTTGTATCTTGAACCTCATTTTAGCGCTTTGTCGAGACAATTAAGCATAATTTCTGAGAAGGGATTTATTTTTACAGGTGAAATTAAAGGGGATTGAAGTGGTCACAAGAGCAGGCTTTGGTCACACTTCAGACATTAGTTCTGCATTCCATTTAAGTTTTCACGGTAGCTGTGTCATTAGCACAGAGCTAATTAAAATGAGATAGAAAACCAGTCCCATTGAAATATCAAATATTAACTTGCCTGTGACTTGCAGGATCCATCATTTGATAGACACCATAATTAAGATAATGAAATTTGAATGTGTTAGCAGTTCTATTTAAAACACTGACACTGAGAATGTTTTGGGACAGCAGTCTAATTTAATTAAATGTTAAGAGTTTCAGTTTTGTCATCATTAAAGTGTTTCAGAAAATGTTGACAATGTGGAAATTTGGAATTGGAAAGAAGTCGTGTTAACAGAAGCAGAGGTGAGCCACACAAGTTTGTGAATCTTGAGCAGCATCCTCCAGTTCTTCCTGTGAAAAAGATCATTGAAAATCCAAACCTTTCAGAGATTCTGGCGTTGTCCTCCAAGCCTTCTTCCCAGCTGGCTGTGCCTTGCATACGTCTCAAGAACAGAGAACATAGTGAATCCTTATCAGGTTTCTAAGCCACATGAACTGATGTGACCTGCTGAGCCCCATGGAGGAAGCCTCCCTCGCTGAGCTGTGCATTGAATTCTCATTTATGAAAACAACCACCAGGACCAGAAAGATGGTGGGGCTTTTCATGAGTCTGGCGTCTGACTGAACGCTACATATGGAAACACTGCTTTCTGTATTCCCAAACAGATTCCACACAATATCCCAAATAATTCAAACTGTTTCCAGCTTTTGTTTAAACTGCAGAAGCAAAGTCAAACTGATTTTTATATATATATAAAAAAAAACTCTTCCAATTTACTTTAAAACTGAACAAACATCCAAGAGTACGGATCAATGACCACAGCAGGGAAAATGACAGAGAAATGACATCAACCCACATGGAAAATAGATTTCTTTAGAGTTATTTTTTTACATATATATAATAAAGCAATTTTTTTATTCATTATTGAAACTCTTTAATAACTGAAAACAATATGTCCAACTGCGCTATCAGAGCACTGAAGAAAAAAAGGGGATGACTGGATGATACCTGGTGTGAAAAATGTACTGCATGTGGGTGCTGAAAATTATATTATAATTTCTGCTGAGGTGGGAGGGGGGGAATAATGGAGATAATAGAATATACATGAACTGCTAATGTGGAGACACTGAGAGCCAGATTTAGTAGCAATTATTAAACCGAAAGCGGCACGAATCCGGCACATTAAACAGTTCCTTCTCTGTGATGCATCCAAAACAATTTCTTGCCTGAGTAGCCATACATGCTTGTTCGGCAATCTGATTAAGATGACTCTCGATCAGGAAAGAGACAGGAGATTGTATCTGCCTGCTCTCAGTACACCCCCTCGTCCTTCCCTTTTTTCTGTCAAACTTCCTTTTCCCACTAATTTTAACAAGTGTCATCTAAAACAATAACACTGAAGTTTAACTCTCCATGCATGTAGTGAATCCACTTTGTTTCTGAAAAACTGGTTATTAGAAATGGATGAAAACTACTACTATAGCTGTTTTTAATATTAATGGCAAATTAATATCATAATAAAATAATAAAATATTTGTAAACCATTTTTAATTGGATATTTCCATAATGCATGAATGTAGGAATGGGGTTTTGCGTGCATACTGTAGTACACAGTGAAGAGGAATGCATTGACTCTAATCTAAACAGTCTTCATTTGATCTAAAAGCTTCCACCACTAGGAATTAAAAAGCAGACTAAAACCCAACGTGAATGTCTAAATAGTTGACCTACACTTGCAGCACCACTCAAAGCAAAAGTCAGACCTGTTGTGCCTCGAGGTAATTATGGAAGTGAAAATCTAAAGTGACAGATGTGTTGCATGTAATCAAATCACTTAAAGGGAACTGTTGTTTTTAAATGGCCTGCAGGATAAAGATACCAATTGTTTTCTTTGAAAGTCCATCAAAAATCTGTTACTACTTTAACATTTTTTCATATAGAAGCTTTATTCATGAGGGAATGCATAAATAACTGACTCAGGCGGTCAAAAATGACTGAAAGATTTTTAAACAAACAGGTCAGTTTAACAATGTAAAGAGCAAATGAGACGATCATAACCATCTGGGATCAGGTCTTTGGATTTACATTTAGAAATTGTATCTGAAATCATGTTCCTACTTTAAGACAATTTAGGAGGACCTGAAGAGAAGCACTGCCACCAGCCTTTACAGGCAGATAAATTCTGTCATCACAGGAAAACAGTTGAATATAATGTGCTTTTAAAGTGAAGCCAGCCTCGGTGCAAGAGCATGATTATATAGATGATCTGTAGAGCTCTTCTGTCTTCAGGTGGCGTTATGTGGTGCAATGAGAGACTCCACATGTTACTTGCCATCACTCTTCAGCTGATGGTGTGTTCAAAGGTGATTACTCACCCTTGAGAGACTCTGTATTTCCAAGAAATTACATATTGCAACATGTGTAACAGAACTGAAACAAGTATTCAACAGGGTGGTATAAAAACAGTCTTACTTTAAATGGCTTACATTACTTTTGTGTGTAGCTGAGTTACAGATCAGTTTTTTTTTTTACTCTTATTTATGCTCTCATACCAAATGATTCATTGTAATGAAGCCATCTATTTTACCTTCTTCAATTTCTGAGGCTTTGCATTGCATATAATGTAGCCTTTATTACACTGTCATGGATCAGTAGACCACATGAATTGAACTGAAGCCTCATTAATTGTAGGTAACACATGTGTCTCTATTATAGCGACAAGTAAAAATGACTTACTAGAAAAGGAGACATCATATCCCTAGCAAGGAAAAATAAGTCTACCTGAAAAATGATCAATTTCCTGGTTTATTATTGGAGCTTTAATGAAGCCAACAGATTTAATTACATTCACTGTGGTTTTATATTTTGACTCCAGTCTATTTCTTGATTCTTTGAAATGTGCCTTGGTATTCCAATTTTGTAAAATGTTTTGGTATATTCTATGTTGCTGAATCTTTCTCAAGTTTACTGAAGGAAACGGAATGGCATAAACCTTGCAATTGCTCTGGTGAGGTATAACCAGATAAAAGTCAAAATTCTTGCAAAGCAGCTAAGATGGAAATTGTTGAAACATGAATTTTAACATTGCTTATTCTAAATTTGATTTCTCTTGTTTTAACATTTGTCAGAGAATCTCACAAATGATCTTCACAGACCTTATACTGGAAATCGGCTTGATCTTAAACATACCCAACGTATCTTTTGGGTGTTTGTAAATAAATATTTCAAGCGGAAAAACCACAGGACCTCATAAGAAAATGATGTTTTTTATTGGTTAACAATGAATAAACGTCTGGTGACATAAATTTATTGCAAATGTCAGTCACAAAGCCAGTAATCGACACATACAGGCCAAAAAACACTGAGTTCATAAATTAAAGCTAAAAAAAAATGTTGACTACCCAGAAATGAATCATAATTTGCTAGTTTATGGTGAAATTATGTTGCTTCTGCTTCCAAATTATGGACCAAATGGGAGTAACAGAGGTTTAGAAATACATCTATAACTAATATTGTGAGTATGTCTTGAAACAACATGGTGGCATAGGTCTAGACCCATCCAATTGTCTTTATTCATCATTTTTTAAATCAATCTGTTTCTCACAATACCTCAATAATGACAAACCTTTGAGAAATACACATTCTAACATGGTGTGTATTTATTTTCTGTACATGCAAAATCTGAACAAGAAAACTCTTACTAGACTGATATTTTAATTTAGTGGGTCTTGATAGACATGTTTTCCTTAATTCAAATGTTTCATATAAAACAGCAGCTAGATTGAAATGTCATGTTTATTTTTCAATACTAATGCACTTGGCTCTGATCCAGTGACAGTGCTGCAAGTGCTTAACTCCCACACACACATGCACAAATTCACAGATTTTCTCACTATTTCTCTTTCTTACACCCATAAGACCACAGAACTGCACACTGGTCCTGGATACTTTCTATTTTAATGTTCATAATTATTTGATGATGAAGCTTCTAGTTTCTCAGCCACCCCTTTGTACACATGATCTAGCAGTGAATAATTTAGCATGAGGAGCTAAAAAGGTGGGTCCCTTAAAACAGTAGGTGCACTCAAACTCTGGGGGAAGGACACAGAGTCTTTTTCATCCTAACTTTACATCCACCCACTCCTTACACACGGCTTTTCTGCCGGACTCTCAGTCCAATATTTTAATCCATCAGTCCACACAGTCACCCCAAGGCAACATTGTGTCAAACTCGTGCCATTCTGCTTAAGAAGGGCTTCGTAGATGGACTGACGCTTTCTCCTCACCTCATCCTCAGTCATCTGCCATGGAGGAATTTCAAAGGAAGCTGAACCAGCGCTATGAAGGCACCAAGCCCAGAAAGGCAAGTTATTTATGGAACTACTTTCTTCCAGCTTTATAGGTTTGAAGTGCTGACTCTGTCAGAGTAAAAAATAAGCTCAACTTATTGTTATTTTTTCTGAAAAATAATTTAACAGATCTAAAATATTAGTGAAGAAATACTTGATATTATGACTAAGAATTAATTTCTGTTTGTATCTGATTTTGACAAAATGCTAATTGGAACAGAGAAATGAAGCTCAGCCTTGTGTGCATGCCCGGACCCCCTCCTCCTTCAGAGACCAAACAGCTTTTTTTCACTCGTATATCTTCTTCTATTTTAAGGCTGCCTCTTGCTAATGCTGCATCTTTTTAATGTCAAAAGATGCTGAGCAGAGGAGCATAATAACACCTTTTACTCCCTGAAACTGTAGGTGAGGTTCAAGCTCGCGTCATCCTACAGTGGTCGGGTGCTGAAACACGTGTATGAGGACGGTCAGGAGCTGGAAAGTCCAGAGGAAAAATACCCTCACAGCTTTATCCACCGTAAAATCCCACCCAGCCACCTTGAGATGGAGCAGTTTTGCAGCTTTGAGGAGACTAATAGGGACGAACAAGGTGGGTTTTATTAGTGCAACATGTTTATGACTATTTTAGTTTGCTTGTAAACCACAGATATACTGTTTAGTCAAAAATGGTTTGCATGTGGGAGCATATGCACTACTTGCTGTTTGATTTTCATTTATTGACCTTTTGAATGATGTACATTCACATTGTATTTATGGAACTACTTTTTCAACTGCTTGTTAACATAAGCAGTGATTTATTAACTTAAATGGCTGCTCTTCAATGTATTTAGACATCTGGACTTGGCGAAGGCAATTTTCCAAAGTTCACACAGAACTGAATGGAAAAGAAACGGGATTTAAGTGACTTTGAACATGGCCTAGTTGTTGTTGACTGTTCTGATCTGCTGGGATCTTTGAACAAAGATCCCAGCAGGAACCCAACCTCTGTTGGGTTCATAAAGCTTCTTCTAAAAAAGAGAAAATATTCAGCAAGCTGTTGTGTAGATCAAAATGCATGTCATCGGGCATCGCATGGAGCAGTGGTGAGAGTGGACGCTCCGTCGACAGAGGCTGCAGACCGATGCGGCCGTCTCAAGCATCCTTGGTACCGTTACCTCATGTCTTTCTTCCCTTGTCTGAGCCTCTTCCCTGTCAGATTACTGTTGAATAAGGGCCACTACTGCCAAACAACATCTTTAAAAAGTTAAAAATCAATAGATAAAATGCATGTCAGATGTCAGAGGATATTTGACATGCTGGTTCAAGATGATATGAAGGAACAGTAGTTAAAACAGAAAGGAAAAAAACACTTCTGGGATAAAACCTTTCAGTGAACAACAGGAAACTGAGGCTACATATTAACAAAAGCTCATTGGAAACAGATTGAAAATACTTGGATCATGCATCTATCCTACATTGTGTCAATACAGACATCTGGAAGTTCCTCACAGGCCAAATATTTTTATTGTATGAGCCACATTTGGCGTGCAGGCTTGGGTTTGACAGATACACTTTTAGAGCAACATAAACATTATGTGCTCAGCTGACAAACTCAGAATTTGCCAACTGAGTTTTGTCCGTCTACACTTTGCCAGTTCAAGAACGATTCCATGTATCTGTGATCAAATTGTTTAGACTCCAGTTAAAATTTATTCAGACCAATTTAAAAGCAATTGCGTGGTCTAGTTAAATCCAGATTTAGTGAAAATAAAACCAGAGATTCAGTTGATCTTAAAATATTAATTATTATTGCCTCATAATAATACTTTTAATTATGCTAATAAACCAATTTGTCTCAATCTGTCGAAGATCCGTCAGACTCGTAATACATCAAAAGTGATTAGAAGGATCAGTGATTTTATTGAGCAATCTCAATAAAATAAATAAAATTCAATACAAGTAAAGAAAATAAGTACACAAACACAACATCTGCATTAAAAGTTTGACTAATTTACAATCAATATTTATGTCAATTAAAGAGTTTTAAAAAAGTTTTTGGATGATTGAAATAAGATGTGAAGAGGAAGGAAGACAAATTACATTTGATCAAAACAAAACTAGGATCTAAATCTCGACTCCACTTGTGTGAACAGAGTTTTGCTTTGACCAGACTTTGAATTATCTGTGGAGAAAGCGAGTAGGCTTATTCAGATGTAAACTGAACTCTAAATGCTCTCTGGTCAAAAGACTTCTGGTTCTCATTTTACACTTTCTATGTTTTGGTTAATCTGCATATTAAGTGCAGCAAAACTTAAGACCTAATAAATTAATTCTTACCTCTGTTGGAAAAAAAGTAAGTAATTAAAATTAATCAGTGGCAGGAGTAAATAAAATTCGCTGAATTGCAAACCACGACAGTCTAAGAGAATGTGCTAAACAAGCTGTCATCACTTAGGAGAATTATTTTTTACTGAAGTAATATGAGAGAGAGACACCTCCTCCCTTGCAGCTCTGCTTATACCACAAATGGAGGATGGATTTCACAATGAAAACAAAAAAATTATAATTTGTCTGATTTACCCCTAGTTTCAGGTTTCTTACACTAAAACGATGTGATCAACATAACACAGATGTGTTTTAATATATCAGATTTTGATAGAATCATTTTGTTCAATGATTCAATTTGAAAAATTTAAATATTTGTGCTTTTGTACGAACATGTCAACCTAATTCAAAGTATCTCCATGTATTGTACACTTAAAACTTGGATTTTGAATGAATTACTGCAGAGTATTGCAGAGTGGCATTGAGGTGATCATCCTGTGGTGCTGCAGAGGTGTTAAGGCAGCTTTAGTTGAGAGTTGCTTTAATAGCCTCCTTCCTCTTGTCTGCATTATTGGTCTGGTGTCTCTAATCTTTCTCTTGAGAACACCCGATAGATTTTCTGTGGGTTTTGGGTCAGATGAATTTGCGAGCCAATCAAGCACAGTGCAAGTATTGATACTTTTACAGTTTGGAAAGGTGCCAAGTCCGCCTGGAAAAGAAAATCAGTCAGAAAAGGGAAGCATAAAGAACCCCACGATTTCAAGTTAGACGGCAGATCAGTGGAATCCTGGCTGATGGTTGAACTTTTACTCTCAACCTCAGCATCTTCAACCCTTTCATAATATGGGATCTTCATTTCCAAATGAAATGCAAAATGTGCTTTTTTCTAAAAAGAGCACTTTAGATCTTGTATTAATAAACTTTTCTGAAAAACTGAATGCATTGAGTTATTCCCTTGAACAAACATGTGGAGAGAGCTGATTGCACCATGTCATTAAATCTGCAAGTTTCCCCTCATACACAGGAAAGCATATGGCAAAAGTCAAAAGGAAAGATGACCTTTAGCCTTTAGGTGAGATGGGACAAGTCACAACCATCTGCTGTGATTGACTCGGGGTTCAAACTCTCGATGTTCAAGAAAATATAAACCAAATTTATACCAATAGTATCTCCAGATACTATTGGTATAATTCCAGATAATTAATCAGATAAGCTCTGAGCTTGTAAAATATGAAAAACATGATATAGTTACAGGTCTATCACCTTCTTCAAATTGATTTGAATGAGCCAATGAAGAGAATCTAAAAGTAAGAGAAATATGACCTTTTGTCAGTTTATTTTGCTTTTCATGTAAATAATACTCATAACAGTCAAGAAAGGCTCCTTACATTTAAATAGAAAACACACACAAAAGGTGATCACAGAGCAGCAAACTGAGAATTGAATAATTACTTTCTGATTTGCAATTGTTTATCTTCATGTCCCTATTAATTTATTCCAAACCAGAATGCCACACACAGTTTACTAAATACAGCTTCATCTTCTTAAAAGAACAAGATGGCCGAAAATTATTCCATTGGTTGAATCGAGGCTAATAAAATTAAATCAGATATTTTTAAAGGCTAAATAGCAAGAGGCAAATTAGGATTTGTGAGAGTGAAGCTGTAATTTTTAACTCTGATGCAAGTTGAGCTATGCTAAGACTTCCCTTTGTTTTGTTTGATTCACTCAGGTTTCTATCCAACAACAGGACTCATTGCCCAAAGAATAAATGTATACAGAGGGCTGAGAAACTACAAGCCTGCAGGTGGTCAGACTGTGGAAACAGAGGGTGACAGCAAGGTAATAAAGCTTGCTGTTTGGGATGAGAAAATGGAAGATCCATTTCTTATTTGCCTGAAAGTCTAAAGTTTTAAGCACTTTCTTGATTTATTTTTCCTTGGAGGAATTTGTCACTGCAGATTTATCTTTTTATGGAACTTACAAAAGTTTCTTAAGTGGTTTAAGGCATTTTAATCAAAGTCCAATGAAATCAGATTTAGTTGCACTAGAAAATCAACAATCAAACCAACAAAGTGGAAGTGTTGTCACATGAAACATTTTTAGAAGGTGTTATATTGATAAAAACAATTAGATATATGAAGATGATGAAAGTCAAAGAGCAGGGAAGAATCAACAAATTTATTTTTAAAAATTTGACTCATGTATAGTGCTGTAAAAAAATTCTAACACACCTATAACTTTTACACTTTTACTATATTACAATGACGCACCTCATTTTATTGGGATTTTGTGTGATGTACGAACATAAAGTGATGCTTCCATCAGCTTTGTAAAGACAGAGACTCTTGTAAAATAGGAGTGAGAGCATCTGTGGCCATCAATTTTGGTGTCTTGCCACATGTTCTTCAATAGATTTAAAACTGAACTTTGAACTTTGATTTACACTGAACTCCAACACATTGATATCCTTTGAACTATTTCATTGAACAGTTATGGATGAATAGAGTCAAAATTATTCATATATTTGGCAGATATATCAGTTTCAACAACATAATTCTTTGGACTGTCAGTAATATTAAAGTTTTGATGTTGTCCAGGCTGACTGAACATGGTGTGCCAAGGTGGAAAAGGGAATTTTTATGGTTGTTTTGTCATTCTTCTTTAGGCCAGGTATATGGAGAAATATTGACAGTTCCTTTGCTGCTCCTCCAGAGACGCCATGGGACTCTTAGCTGTAGTTTTCTGTTCACCACTTCCCTTGTGAGAAGAGTATCTCACATACTCTTCCAGCATCTGATGATGGATTGATCAAACCATTGAAGATGTCCAAAGCTTGGGATAGCGCTTTATAATCTAATCCTGTTTTTAGGTCATTTACTATTTTCTTTTTATTTCAGATTTCACATGAGTTGCTTTGTGTTCTGAAATCTATTGAAAATACATTGAGGTTTATTGTTGTAAAGTTACAAAATGTAAACAAAACAAAAAAAAGCATAAAGGCTATTTATATTTCCACTCAAACAAAGTAGTACATCAGTTTCAATTTTTGTCTGTGTGCAAATCTACATTCAAACTATTCTGAGCAACATTAAACACTTTTTTTAGCTTATTTTGTAAAGATGACTGAAAACCCACTTTGTGCCAGTTATTACAGAGGGACTGTTAAAAACTAAATGTTTTTAGCTAAAACAGGGTTTTTTTTTTCTCTTTCGTTTATTTTTTATTTCTATTTTTCAATCGGACCAGTTTTACGGAGCTGCTGGGGAAAGCAGCTTCATTAGTGCATCTGTCCGAAACAGAGGTCAGCTGCAGTGCATGGCCTGCTGGATTCATGTCACTTTCATTGTTTCATCTTCCAAACACACACACGCACACACGCACACACACACACACACGCACACACACGCACACACACACACACACACGCACACACACACACACACACGCACAC